>JARHVA010001237.1:3230000-3537500 GCA_037957365.1 Torreya grandis
TCTAATAGTGAAATTAATATGCTTTAATCCTTCTAGGGTTTCAAATTTCAGCCTTATGGTTTTATTTTTAGATCCAATTTCTAACTAGTCCCTAATAATATACTTTAATCATGACCATGTTGAATGAACATTATTTCTTATCATAAGTAATGAAATTAATATTTACATATTGTTATACATGTATAATGTATCTTATTTGGTTTAAAAGTGTAAGAAAATTGGTAAGAAAGATCAAATCTAAACTAATATGTCTAAATTTAACAATAAACAATTATAATCCTTCCTCCAATCCTATTATTATAACATCTAATCAAATATTCCTAAGTTTACTACTAGATGTCAGAGGGATTGCATGAAACCCTTTATTATTCCTATTATCTATTATATATCATATCATATTCACCCTATTGATGAACCTATCATGATTATTGAGACTAAAGATACAAATACTAAAGATCAAAAAGATGCCTTGGAGGATGAAAATTTCATTGAATATCTTAACATGAATCTACATTAGATAGATTCAATGTTATATATATAAGGAGATCAATAGATAAATGTGGCTCAAACTTTTACATTATTCAACCACTACTAGTGTTACTATTCATATTCCTACACCTTTAATGACCTATGTGACATCTACCCAAAGTTTGGGGGAATCACAAGGCCTTCAACAAATTTTGATATTTATTCTTATGTATGAAAATTTCACCCCTCCCATGATGGATATGTGTGTTAAAATAACAACCTTTCCTAATGTACATTCCCTTGAGTATATTGTTACAACTTATCATACCACAATATTTTGGCTAAAGCAATGTGCATCAGGAGTTAGTTATGCCATGGAATCACATGCTTTGCTACATAATCCATAAGCCTTTGAGATAGTATCCTACCCTTCACCATCATGATTCCTAGATCTAAATCTATGACCCCAAGAAATATCTTAAATACTTCCATGAAATATGCTTTGGCTATGCATTCAACAAAAAACTATTGACCAAGTTATTTCCAATAAGCCTTAAGGGCTATGCATTGAGATGATTTTATCATCTCCCTCTTAAATTTGTAAAATTATTTGACCCATGAATAAATAATTCCTAGTGTATTTTTCCATAAAAATTAAGGAGTATTTATCTTATGCATAACTTAATAAGTGAAATCAAGGTTACAATGCACTAACTAGTGACTATGTGTTTTGATACAATACCATACTATTCAATATGACCAATGTTCTAGTTGAAAATGAATTATAAAATATATTTAATTAGTTTTGTGTAGCACCACTTCACAAGTCAATTATATTCAAGAGATTAAAATAATTTGATAAGTTATGGCATCAAGTTATATCAACCATGTTATCCATACCATTTCTATTTTTATAGAGTAATGGGGGCTTTGACATGTTTTTAGGATTCCCATGGATGCATATAGTTCATGTAGTTACCTCTACTATACACCAATGCCTAAAGTACATATACTATAAAAAAAATGGTCATAGTTCTAGGTTTATAGTATGAGTATCCTCTATGATTATTGATATCACCTCATCCACCCCCACCACCACCATAATGGTTGATACACTTATTTAAGACCATTGTTCAAAGAGGGTTGATACACTTATTCAAGATTAACATACAAAGTCAATTGATACACACATTTTGGATAATTATTTAAAAATGGTTGACACACCTATTTAGAATTAGTATAAAAAATATCATTACACATATATGATACATCTATACATCCATATATTCAAAACCAATCACATTATAGAGTTACTTAGAGACCATAGAGGTTTCCATATCCTATAGTAAATACTTAGTTAGCATGATGGGTAGTTCAACATGTTCCATAGTGAACCCAATTAACAAGTCATCATTATACTACATAGTAGACACCTTAAATACCTTGACCTTGTATAGATACTCATTATACCTATATTTATATGAGCAATGATCATGATAGATATTGTACACTACATGACTCATTATATTCCAACCAATCCCTAGTTGATACCTATCATACACAATAGAAGACACTTCCAAAAATATATACAAGCATTTCCCATGAACCTTATATTTATAAGATAATTTTTTAGCTTTTACAACTTTAAGATATTTTAAAAATATAAAAAATCAAATAATTACAAAATTTAAAAACATTCAAATATTTAATAAATCCAAAATCAGGACCTAAGCATGACATGATTGCTAGTTTCAACCATTTACATATGTTATATATCACATGTTTTGTATATTACATATTATTCACATACATACATTAATTTCATAGTATATGAGTGTTTTTCATGACATACAAGTTACATATCGACATACAAATGTTAGTTTTCCATTTACCAAGTGACCATGTTGATATTGGGGCCATATTGTTCCAAAGGTTTCACTATTACATGATATATATTTATATGACCTTTGTACCATGATGAGCTACATATATTGATTAAAAATGCCTTTATAGTCACTCATTTATTACATAATGATAATTATATGCCATTATATTACAATGTGACATGGATATACATTGTTATAGAATAGTTCTTTATTCTATGCTCTATTGATGGTTTTACTCTTTTACATGACAGGATACTTTAAGTTTGACTATTTTATGTGGCAATTAGATTTGTTATATGTTACATCCTTGATGTTCATTATTTCCCTTGTATGTAGAACTTAGACTTGTTTCTTTTTTGACATTTTATGTCCCTTTTATGTGTCCCTTGACTATATGTGTGACATTGACTAGTGATATGATATATATCTTACACTATCTTTGTGTAAGCTTATCTAGTTATACTTATACTACATGCTTCATTAATACATTTATCAAGACATGACACTTGCATGCCATGAATTCTATATGTTAAATGCATTCTTTGATTGATATATACATTACTATGTTGACATATTCACCTCATGATCAAATGATATTACATGTTTCTATTTTTATACATGACATGATACACTTAAATATTATTTTGAGATGAGTGATTTATAGGATACATCCCTCATCTCAAAATGGGGCATTATAGTGGGATTGTCATAGATACGTAAGCCTCCATGAGAATCAAATTAGATTACATTACATATTTTATAGATTTGATCGATTCATATGAATTATATATTAGATTGGTTTAGACACATGATATATATTGTCACATTGATACATATTATAGGGGCATATGCCATATATATGCATTCACTTTACAAACACTTGATTTTAGATGGTGCATATTCATGGGTATATGTGCATAGTTTACAAGAATAAGATTACAATATTTTACATACACATACATTTGAGATAAAGGTTCTCAAATTTATAATATAGATACATTGAATTATATATCAATTGGTAAAGATTCAAGGGGTATGATAATGATTCATGGACATATAAATTATCATAGTACAACTTAAAATAAAATGGTTGTCATTACATTCCACACTTATCAAATTTTTTTCATGATGAGGGTATGGACATGTTCCATTCTATTTTGATCATAAATTTTATTCTACATTAAAACAATACATATATAAAAATACATATATGACAGGGGAATGAACATTGTTCATTTCCTTCTAATCATGCATTTTTATTTTTACATGGATAAAACTTTATCAAACTTAAGAAAACAATTAAAATTGAATCTATAATACATTTATAGTGTTTTATTCACTTTATTTGAGAAAACATGTCCTAATGGTTATCTCATATAGCTTCATAGTTATTTCTTTAAGAAAACATGGCCTTATTATTCCCTATTTTCTTTCATAGTTATCTAGGTTAGTACATTATTTAATTTCTGCCAAATTCATGAGGGTTTTGAAAATTTTCCTTCATGACCCAAGATCCTACATAGTTACACAAGTTTAAGCCATGATCACCCCAACTCTCCATGTGATTTATTATGTAAGAATAATCTCTCCAATTTTTTAAGTAAGCATCATATCTAACAAGTTGTAAGGACAACATGATTTTCACCAACACACATGTGTAATCTAACCATTGTTCATTCAAATTTTAAAAAAATCAGTTTTAGACTAGAATAATCATTATATGGGCATTGACTACACATGATTACAAATTTTTATATTGAGTGACATGTATAGTTGGAGCTTCATACTAAATAAAAAGTATATTTTACACATTCATGTACATTTTATATTTTTAATCTAATAACGCCATTACTAAAATAAAAGGGAGGCATTTGTAGATACTAAAAATTTATATTCTATACTTGATAATGATAAGCCTAACACACATTTAGCACACATGACATGAGCACTCAAACATGGTGCTAATATTCCATTCTCTTACACTTGCATGTTATCTTATGATTTAACTATTTCATTATGATGTTAAACACCTATAGGAACCTCACTATCTATTTCAAACCTACTAAATATATTTCATAAACATCTCTAGACTCTTAGTTTAGTTAGCATGTACATAGGTTGGTTATACCAAATTTGGTCAATATCAATAGTTAATACTGATTGATCTAGTTGATACCAACCTGCCCCTAGCAAAGACTATTTTTCAAAATCAAAACCATTCTTGGGGTTGGTCCATTATCCTAGTGTTTTAATGGCATGAAGAGTTATTTAATTGGATCCATATATAAATAAATTAAAGTATGATTCAAAAATTACTTATAACTTATATGATATACATATATATACTATTGCATATTTAAAAAATTAGCCCTACTCTTCCTAAGTTGAAAACCTAAGTCTGGATCACTCAAAACCAAGTCAAATAAATTATTGTCAAGTACAAAATCCACATCATTATAAACATACATATAGTGAAGGACCACAACTACATAATCATAATAGGTGGGATAATTACATGTGGATTGACTTCCATCCTTGGAGTATTGGATATGTAGGTAGTAGTATATCTTCAGATAAGGGTAATTGGGGTTAGCTCAACCCATTACACTTCCCCCATTTTAAAAAGTTTCTATCCCTCAGAATCACACCTAGGGTTTTAAATAAAATGAGATTAATTTTTAGATATTCACACATAATCAAGGTTCAATATTAGACACCCAAATAATTAAATATATTCTTAGGTAAATATAAAATCATTTTTCTCTACTTCCATGCAGGCTAGTATAGACTGATGATATTGACTAGATCTTGTGGAACTAACCCAACACATATAATGAAATAGTTATAAAACCAAATGATACAAAATCCTACTTATATCTTATTTTCACATCTATAATATAGTAAATATTATACAATCACCTATAAAATCTAAGTATTTTTAAATAGTTATTAATTTATGTATTTATCATATGCCCTAGCTAAATTAGAGGAATAAATCTTAGTCATTTACGTTCATACGTTTTCTTGAAATACATTTATATTGATATCGATTACATTTCCAAATTTTATATTAATTATATTATTATCACTCATTAATTTAAAAAATAGGGTAAAACATATTGGTGAACATGTACACATATTTATTTGCAAATCTAATTTTTGAATAGTCCTTAATAATATACATTAATAATGGTCATGTTAAATTAACATTATTTTATAACATAAGTAATAAAATTACTCTTTTCATACTTTTTTACATGGATATTGTATCTTAATTTGATTAAATATGTTATAAAATGGGCAACAAATATCAAATATAAAATATAAACTATTAAGGATAAAGTTATAAATGAACAATCCTAAATCTTGCTCCAATCTTATTGTTGTAATATCTATTCTGAGATGCCTATTGTTACTACTAGAAAGTCTATCTGATGTAATAAAAATATGCTTTCTTAGGATAATATAGAGTTAGATGAGGTAAATTTATGGGATTCACCATACCCCAAAATTAACATATTTCTCATCCTTGAGTAGACATATTAGGAATATATTTATATGTACTTAACACATATCTATTGACCAACCATAAAAAAATATATATCCCTCTCCTTTTCGAGTATGGATCCCTATATTCCTTTATGTCATGTAACATTTATTGTTTTTCCTCAACCAAATTGGGTGTTATCTTTGCTACTGAGTTAGGGATAGGTAACCATATGTCAGGCACCCAGAACAACAAGCAGCTCTGGTGCCAATTTGTCAGGATCTTGCTCCTCAATTAGAGCACAACATGATTACCTCTGTGTAAGCAACTAAACACAAAATTTAACCAAAATGATAAGTAACTAGAAATATGAAACAACACAGGATATGAGAGACAATACACAATTGTATTAATAATCACTCAGAAGAAAATACAATAAAGAAGATGCCACTTCTTCCACCTCTAAGGCTTGCCACACCTCAAGGACTTCTTCCCTCTCTCTCTTACGGTCCCAACACACAACTCAAATACAAAGTTGGTGTTCACCTCCACCAGTCAGTAACAATGCTGCCAGTACACCAAGTACACAACCGTACTCCAAGTAGATCTCCCTTTCCTTGCTGCCACCTATAAATCAACATACCTTACTTACCATGTAGATGTCTCTACACCCTGAAGAACCCTTGTCCTTGCCTCAACAAGTCCTTATGATTCTTTAACTAGTACCCTGGTGGATCTCCTAGTAGAACTTGCACAACCTACAACTCTCCTTGATCATACACACTCAGCACCCCTTTGGAACTAGGAAGAGCTACTCTAGCTCTCTCTTCAAGCACAATGGCTTTCTAGCACACTTTTACAATACAACCCATGAGTCTATTATATAGATCTCATACATATAATAATTAGACTTTATTAATTACAATAGTTAGACACACAACTCTAAGACTATAATTAGCCTTTAACATGCAAATTGACAGTCCAAAAATAGACCTGTCTAGAACCCGCATGCAAACTGCATGCACACACAGGTTGCCGACGTCAACTCCTTCCTGATCAATGTCAGCCGACTCATAACTGACATCAGTTACTTTTGCATTGTAATATGATTGATGTTAGTTGATCAGACCAATGTCAGTTGCCCTGCAACTCATTTTGAAACTCAGTAATCCTTTGCAACCTCAACAACCTCCTCCATGTCTACATCAGTGAAGCTTTTAGCTCCACAACCTAACAATCTCCCACTTGGAGATAAACAATTGCACTGTACCTGTACCTGTACACTATCTAATTTGTTTTTTGGCTTTTATCCCTCTTCAAGCTCAAACCTGAAGACCAACCACCACACACCCTGTGGTGCACCTCCTGTCATCCAAGTAACCTGCCACATCCAAACCTACAACTCCATGTAGTGAAGACCTTGACCCTGCATAACATGAATCCCTGCTGCTGGTCCCTCTTAAATACTTGAGAATCCACTGAATTTCCCTCTAGTGATCCTTCCATGAATTGGCTATGAACTCTCTGACAACTCCCACTACTTGGGAAAACTCAGGTCTACACCAGACCTTATGTGATTTTGAACCCTGTTCTAAGCTCAGCTTGAACTGTCCAGCCCTTGGTGTGCTTACCAATTCTGCATCCTGCATCTTGAACCTTGCCAACACCTTCTTCACATCAGCTCCCACTAGAGATCAACTTGTGATCTTCCATGTCTCTTATGCCAAAGAATTTTGTTGCTCCAAATTCCTCATGACATTCCACTGAACTAACCTTACCTTTAGCTCAGCAAAACCCTATATATACGAACCTGATAGCATATCACCCACATACAGTAATAGGATAATGTTTCGACCATCATCCACCTAGTAAGTCAAACACAATGGTTACACTAACATTGACTGAAGCTCTACTTTGTCATCCACCTGTCAAAACATGTACCACTGTCCTACAGCTTCCTCAAGACCATATACCTGGCCTTTTGTCTCATGTATCCATCCACTCTCTTCTTTAACTTGGGAATCCATCCATATTTCAGTGCTTTCTTCTAGCTAACAACTCCACCAACAAACTCATGTTTGGTTCTTCTCTAAGGACTCACACTCCTCATCCATGCCAAGTTCCCACTGTTTCTAGATTCTACCTGCATTACCTCTTCACATCTTCCTAGTTCTTGACCATCAGTAAGCAACTAGTAAGAAAGTAAACAATGAATATGAGGTCCGCTTACCCTTTTAGTCCTCCATATGGGTGTTTGAGACTCCTTGATAGCTTACTATCTGCCCAACATCCATTTTAGTGACCGATCTCGGCCATCTCCCAATCTACACCCGATCGACATCGGTTCCCTGTGATTGACCCTGTCTATCGACGTCAATTCTCTGACTGATGTCGGTGTACCTTTTGCCAATGTCAGTTCCTATATGATTGACGTTGATTCCTACTGCCTAACACCACTGACTCTGCTGATCTGCACATGACCAATGTCGGTACCTGTCTGTTCGACGTCGGTTCCTCCTGACTGATGCCGGTATCTATGTTTGCCTATGAGTGATGACTTTTTACCCATGAGCTCCTTTTGGGCCAAAACTTTGTTCAAATTAACATAGCCCTGCTTAGAATAATTTAATCCCCTCAGCTAATCTCTATCCATCATCTCCTCCATGAACACCAAGGCTTTCCAGTTCTTAAGTTTGTCAAAGATATATGTCTTCCGCTTAAGAACATGCATTCCCCTCTTACATATGTGACCAAGCCTACAAATCCACATCTCTACAATAGAAGGTGAATCAGTAATATATGTAGATAGATAAAGGTACCTACTTTCTTATCACTGTCTAATTCAAGTGCATCCGCTGTGAGAGTTACTGTGCATCTCTCATCACCCAACTTTCCTAAAGAAATTAGACTCATCTCCAAGACTACAACTTGCATGACCTTCTTCAACACCCGTGTGTTACCCGTCTGCAATTTCAGCTTCACTTCCCCTTTGCCAACCATTTGACAAGGCTCACCAACCCCTAAATAAATCTCTCCAAAGTCTCCCTGGACATACTCTTGAAAAGATGCTCTGTTTCAGGTTACATGGAAAGAGGCAAAAGAATCTATAACCAAGATTCTACTTTATCTAGAGCAACCTATGCAACATCACCTACAACATCTACTTCTACACGTTGATCTTCTACCAACCAACAATCTTCTTTTACTTGCTCTTTCTTTCCATCAATCAGACCATTCGTGCTATTCAATTTCTCGATTCATAACTTACTTTCTTTTGTCATTGCTATACTCCCACTCAATCTAAAACCCCTGAGAGTGACCTGTAATCAAACAAACACTAACCAGATCTAAACCACCATTAGTCAACCCAACCAAAAGCTCTGATACCACTTGCCAGGCACCCAGAACAACAAACAGCTTTGGTGCCAATTTGTCAAGATCTTGCTCCTCAATTAGAGCACAACATGATTACCTCTATGTAAGCAACTAAACATAGAATTTAACTAGAATGATAAGTAACTAGAAATATGAAACAACACAGGATATGAGAGACAATACACAATTGTATTAATAATCACTCAGAATAAAATACAATAAAGAAGATGCCACTTCTTCCACCTCTAAGGATTTCCACACCTCAAGGACTTCTTCCCTCTCTCTCTTATGGTCCCAACACACAACTCAAATACAGAGTTGGTGTTCACCTCCACCAGTTAGTAACAATGCTACCAGTACACAAAGTACACAATCGTACCCCAAGTAGATCTCCCTTTCCTTGCTGCCACCTATAAATCAATAGACCTTACTTACCATGTAGATGTCTCTACACCCTGAAGAACCCGTATCCTTGCCTCACCAATTCCGTATGATTCTTCAACTAGTACCTTGATGGATCTCTTAGTATAACTTCCACAACCTGCAACTCTCCCTGATCATACACACTCAGCACCCCTTTGGAACTAGGAGGAGCTACTCTAGCTCTCTCTTCAAGCACAATGGCTTTCTAACACACTTTTACAATACAGCCCATGAGTCTATTATATAGATCTCATACATATAATAATTAGACTTTCTTAATTACAATAATTAGACATGCAACTCTAAGACTATAATTAGCCTTTAACATGCAAACTGACAGTCCAAAAATAGACCTATCTGGAACCTGCATGCAAACTACATGCACACATAGGTTGCCGATGTCGGCTCCTTCCTGACTGATGTTGGCCAACTCATAACCAATGTCAGTTGCTTTTACACTGTAATATGATTGATGTTGATTGATCAAACTGATGTCAGTTGCCCTGCAACTCATTCTGCAACTCAGCAATCCTCCACAACCTTAGCAACCTCCTCCATGTCTGCATCAGTGAAGATTTTAGCTCCACAACCTAACACCATAAGAGGTAAGTATGAAAATTAAATCCTACCAATTGAGTCCCTCACTTCTCATAACATTGATGTACTTTGTGGCCCTCCCAAAATTTTACCTAAAATTTTACTTAGATTTAGCTTATTTTTTATGTAGAGTATGTGTAAGCTAATCCCATATTTGTATGTAACCTTATTCTACATCCTATCCAATCATGGATAATAGGGATAAATACTAAATCTAAGATTGATTTTTTAACCTTGTCATTTTTAAGGTCACCTCTTTATTTGAGATTAGTACTTTCAAGTCATTCATTACATCTATGAGGTTAGTGGTTTCACCCCTTATTACCATGATAATAGTTTTATCTCTTTATTAACATAACATCATATTTTTTATTATATTTTATTTATATGTCAATTATGAATGGAAATCCTTGATTTTAACATCTTCCATGTATGGATTCATATTCCGTTTATTATAAAAAATGATAAATAAATAAAAAATCACCAAGTTTATTATTCAACTCGTAATTATTATTTAAATATGTCACAAAAGTTTTTTGATTTTTTACCATGCTTGGTATATCAGATTATATTTTATTAAAATTGATATTTAACCATTGAAACTTAAGGTAGAGAACTACATTCTAACATATACATAGTCAGTTGGCTCATTATTTTAATCTTTTATTTTAACTAGATGATTTCATGATCACTATTTTATATTTATTTGTCAAAAAATTTCATCTCATATATAAATCTAATGTTTTTATCTATAAGTTTATCATTATGGTCACACCATATAATCTTCAAATTCATAATATTGAAGTCTTTAGCAATCAACATTTCTTCCTAAGAGGATATAGTGGTTTGAGTACCAATAGTTTCAAATGATAAATCCAAATTATTTCATTCCAATATATAAATATAGATAAGTGGGACCTAAATATAATGAATTGTAGTAATGGGCTCAAAATTACCTATAGTGGGAGGAAATAACTCTATGTATAACTAGATTTTTGTCTCCTTGTTTGGTTGTTATAGGAACTTGATTTCTTATAAGTACCTTAAATGCTATAATTACATTAGTTTCCTTAGATAATTATTTTAAAATCATTTCTAGGTCATCAAGTCCACTCTATGTGTTTTACTCAAATTTTCTCCTCATTTCTTAGTTTATTAAATTAGAATTAAAACTATAAAAAAGGGGTGTGTATAAGTACCTAGTTGAAAGTTTGCACGCATTGATCTCCAGATGAAGTGAGAGCTCCTATTTGGCTGGGGAAGAAGACCTGTGATTAAGAGCAATGGAAAAGGGGTTGGATACCTGAAAGAATTTCATCAACATAATAGCATTCCAACTTTTGAGAATTATCTAGGTAGAGTTTTGGGTTGTTAGGTACCTACAAGAAGATTTTGGCAGCATGCACTTATATATTTTCCTCCTTTTCCTTCTTCTTATAGCTTTGTATTTATAGGAATAAGTTACTAAATAGAATGAAAGAAGTTTATAATTTGATCAAGGGAAAGTTGATTACTAGATAGGTGCACAAAGATTTTAAGTTGGGTACAACAAATCTAATTTTTATCACCAAATATAAAGTTGTTAAGTTGGGTACAAAGCTGATTTTGCACCTAGCTAGAAATTACTTTGATACAGGCTAGGTAACCTAACTATCAATGGTTAATAGGCTGGGGAACCTAACCATCAATGGTTAGGCTTAACCATTGATGATCGAGGTATAAGAGTAAAATGAGTGAAAAGTGGTTAAAATGAAGTGGGTTAAAAAGGTTAAGTTAGTAAACTAAAAAGTGGGCTAGGTTAACTAGGTGGTTAACTAGCTCCAATGTGGGGTAAGGGTTCAAGGGTGTTTCAACATCAAAAATGAGGTAGTTTTTAAGTGTCTAAATTTTTACATTTTTTTATGTGGCTTTGGGTTGATAAGATATAAAACAAAAATGTAAGATAGGTAAGGTGAAAGGTGAAAGGTGATGGTCGAGTTGACTCTAGATGCACTAGATAGGAGGATACTACCTACATAGTTCTATGGACATAATATCCAAAAAAAACTTCAATCCAAATATATATCTCTAATGGTTCATGGGTGGGTTATGGAGAATAGGTTTGCTTCAAGGGTAAGGTAGTGATACTTAACTGGGTTGTCCCAAACTGAAGAATCACATGGTTTGGTTTGGGTTAAGGTTTATGGAGAAGGGTCATCTCCAAAAGGTCTAATTTCCCTGAGCATGGGAGGAGGTATTCCCCCTCAAACTAGTAATTAATTAGGTAAAGGTTTAATTAGGTTAGGTTTTGATAAATGGTAGATGATAATTCATGATGTGGGTGACAAAAAGGTGAGGTTGGGAATTTGAGATGCAAACATACATGCAAAATGAAACTAAGTACAATAGCCAAAATCAGGCAAAGACTAATATTTTTATGTTGGTAACAATAAGTTCAAGTTATAGGATAAATGATAAGGTAACCAATCTCTAACATTGGTCATAGTTGATCAGGTTAGTCTTATCAAGTTTCTTAGATAGGGTTAGTGTTTACTCAAGTATCTAGAGTAAGAAGTGCTCTCAAGAAAAACATAAATGGCCTAGTTGTGCATGAGGTGGTGAAAATTTAAATGTTCAACATGGTAAAAGTGGTATGTATGGTCAAAAGGACCAAGTCAAGGTTGTCACAAATTATGTGATAAGTTGGGTCAAAAGGGACCAACATTAAGGTAGACACGATCGAATGGTTGAGTAGTTTGGTGAAGAAGGGTAATCTCCAAAATTTAAGGGAGAAGGTGACTACCAAATAGGATAGTGGAGAAGGGTAAGATCGATAATTTAAGGGAGAGGGTGACTCTCAAATAGGTTGATAGATAAGGGTAAGCTATATAGTTTAAGGGAGAGGGTGACTCCCAAATAGGTTGGTAGACATCCAATGGGTTTCCCTACTTGGGTATACCACTAGGTTTGGTTTGGGTTGATAGGGTTGATAAATTTGATAGATAGGTAAATTTAGATTTGATAATTTAGATTGAGGGAATAAGGTATGTTGATAGGTGGTTAGGTAGATATGTGTGTTAATCATGGTAGGTAAGGTTTAAGAAGTTTGATTGGTAGGTAAGGGTTTGATTTGGTAAGGTTGGTTGAATAGGTTGATTTGAAAGGTTGGGTGAAGTTTATAAGATGGATTAGTTGTATAGGTTGGGTAAGGTAGGTAAATTTGATTGGTTATTATTTTTTGATAGGTTGGATTTGGTAGATTGATAGCCTGGGGTGATGGTTATTGGTTTGGTAAGGTTGATAAGGTTATTTGGGTTGATAGATTAGGTTAGTTGGGTAACTTTGACAAGGTATGTTAGGATGGTGGTTTGGGATGGATAACCTAATGGTTGATGAGGTTGGATAGGTTAAATTTGAGATTGGTAAAAATATTTTTTAAATTGGTGTTGATGGGTTATTGGTTGTAGAGGAGGATGGTCAAAGGGTTGGAAAAGGTAGGAGAAGGGTAATCTCTAAAAGGGTGGGGTTGGTTTGGTCAAGTTGAAGGTTTTTGGGGAAATTTAATCCCCAATGGTTTGATGGTTAGGGTAAGTGGGTGGTTTTAATGGCTCAAAAGGAAGAAGACACATCTTCCTAGGTTAAGTTAATTAGGTAAGGGATGGCTAAGCTAGCTCCTGATGTGAGAGGCAAGAGGATGCTACATACATAATTCCATAGATGTAATATCCAAAAATAACTTCAAGCGAAATGTATTTATTTCAAATCAATGTTTGATGGGTTTGATTAGAGGAAGATGAGGTGATTAGAGAAAAGTAACCTCTAAAAGGTTAGGTTTGGTTTGGTTTTGGTTGGCTAGGATTATGAAGAAAGGTAACCTCTATGGTTTAGGGAGAAGGTGACTCCCAAATGTAAAAGGTCAATTTACTTCATTGGTAAGTTGGTTTGATAAGCTAAATTGATTGGATGGGTTAGGTGAATGTGATTGGTAGTTGCTAGTTTGGGTAGTAGTTATTGGTTTATTTGGATAAGGTAAATAAGGTTGGTTTTATAGGTTTAATCATTTGAATTTTGTTTAGGTTGTTTGGTTGATTAGGTGATGTTTTGGTTTTAATGACTCCAAAGGGAGAAGACATGTCTTCCCAAGTGATCATGAAAGTATAAGGGGGAGGCTAAAAACTTTGATTGATAAAGACTATGATGGAAATATGGGTGGGTTGATGAACATAAAACATTTGTCACACTTTTGCTTTGTTATTATTTTAATAGTTAAAAAAAGGTAACTTGGTCACATGGTGTCAAGTAATCTCAATATCCCTTGATTTATGGAGGACAAAGGGGGAAATTGATGGTAGGTAGTGGGTGATGGGTATGGAAACCTTCTTATGGGAAGGGCTTGTATCTTCTATAGGTGACCTAGGAACCATGATAGATAAGTCCATGTCATATGCTAGGTGTAGATTCATCGATGCAAGAAGTCTTCTAATGAAAATTGATTGTATTTTTCTTGGGATAAATTATTTTTTTGGTATAGGGTCTTATATTACTTGTTTTGATATGTTGGTGAAGCTGATTGATGTAAGAAGCTTCAAATGATTTTTTTTGACAAAGTTAACTTAGCCATCCTTCGAGGGAGTGATCTAAGTTTGTATTTGTTCATATTTGATAGTTATCCCTTAAGGGATTAGTCTATTTTAAGTTCAATCATTATTGATTATTTTGAGTAGCTTTACTTTAATGGAGCAATTAACATACTAAAGATGTTGACCCAAGTGATATTATGGTATCCCAAATGTTTATATGATTTCTTAGACATAAACCATCTATATAGGCCTAATATTTTCCTTTATGGAGGAAAAACCATGGCATAAGAAGGTTGATTATGGGTGAAAGAGGTGGTTTTAAGTAAAAACAACCATGGAATTCCATCTGATTAGAGATGAAAAGTATCCATGAGGATCATGCCATGGGTAGAGCCATGGTATCCATGCTTAAGATTAGGCAAAGTTTGTGATGGATAATCACATGATCCTATTTTTAATTAGTTGTCTTTAATAATAAGGAAATGAATGTGATTGAAAATAGGAGATGAGCTTAAGTTAGACACAAAATGACAAGTAACTTGGTTTAACCAAGAAATAGACATGAATGCCAAGTGTTTAAGAGGTTTAGGCTTGATATGCCCCAAATCCATGCTTACGTAGATGGGTAATGTCAATCAGAAGAGTAGATGTTTGCCAATTACTTTGTGACTCTTAGGTAGCTAGGGAAAAGGTATGGGTTTATAAAAAGGGCAAGGTTTGGTGGAGAAAAATAATATCCAATGGTTTGGGGGGGAAAGGTGACTCCCAAATAGATAGGGTATTATCCAAATGAGTTGCCCCAACTTGGTATACCACTTGGTTCTTGGTTTGGATGATGATTAAAGTACTCTCCAAAGGTTGGGTGATGGAAAAATGTAATCTCTAATTATTAAAGGTTGGTTGGTTGATAGGTTTGGTTAATGGATTGAGGAAAAAAATCCAAGGGTTAGTTTTGTTAAGTGTGAAGGTATGGGTTGGCTTAATAAATGGTAAAAGCCTTATGGAGAAAAAGTTTCCCCAATTTTCTCTTTCCATAGATGTTTGAGGTGGGAAAAAGATCCCAAGGTGAGGTTTTAGTTAATAAAGGGGGTTTAGGAGGGGTGAAAATGAATTCTTCCACATCCCAAAAGTGATTGTTACTTGTTAGTGGTTAGTAGGCCAAGTTTGTAGGTGGTAGTTTAGGTGATATTTCCTTTAGTATACCAAGGTTAGGAAAATGTTTTTGGGTTACATTTAGATAGGGTAAGTTAGGTTTGATAGGTTTTTTATGTCAATTTTTGTTTGGGTGGTTATGTAGGTTGGTTATGGTTGAGGAAAAGGTATGTTGATTATGGTTGATTGAGTTGGGGTAGAGGTTAGTTTTATTGGTTGAGAGAGGTAAGATAAATGGCTGAGTTGGTTTTTTGGTTTGATTGGTTTTATTATTTTGTTTTATTAGTGAGGTAAGGTCTAGTTGATGGTTATAGGGAAGGTTAGTTCAATGGTATGTTTGGTTAGGCTAATGGTTGGTTTAATTTTTTTTATAGTCATTAAGATTAGATTGATAAGTTTCACATAAGTGGTAAGTGAAAAAGGTAGGTTGATTGGTTCCACATGGGCAAGTGGAAAAGGTTTGTTGGTTGGTTCCTTGAATGTATTTTCAAAATAAATTTGAAAAGAGTCCAATCGGTTGACAAGTGGTTTAGTTAAGGGTTAGACCATGGTTTCCTTAACAATGAGTGAAGGTAGAGGTTTGATGATTAATTATTTGATGATATTTAAGGATAGGTTGGAAGTAAAATAGATAATTTATTTTGAAACCTCCTTATGATTGATAAGGTTTTGGATGAGCATCTTAAAAGAACCACATCTATCTATCCCATGCCCATGTGTGTAATGATAGGCACAAAATTCATCTTCTATGAACTAAATTGGTTTTGGAAGAGAATCATTGATGGGTTTGATTTGAGGAAGGTTAATGATAAATGCCTCTAGGAGTTTATCTAGGATTGAGGCATATGATTCCCCTAGTAGGGTGTACTTCCTAGGAAAAGGTTGCACCAATGGCTCTTGAGTTTTTGAGCTAAATGGTAGATTTGATGAGGTTTGTTGGTTTGATAGATTTGATAGGTTAGGTAGGTTTTGTGGGTTTGATAGGTTAGGTAGGTTTGATACATAGTTGTTGGTTTGACTTGATAAGGTTAATAAGCTGGGCAAGGTTGGCAAGGTTGATATGGTGGATTGGTTTGATTGGTTTGGTTAGACTGAATGATTGATAGGTTGGTTGGGATGATAGGTTACTAGATAAATGTGTTGATGGGTTTGTTTATGGATTGGTTGATAGGTTGGGGTTTATAATTTTGGTTGAGGTAATTAATAAAATGGTTGGGTTGAAAATATGGGTTAGTTTGATAAGTTGGTTAAGGATGATGAGGTGGGTTGGCTTGATTAGTTTGGTTGGATTGATATATTGGTATGTTGGTTGTTTTTTATATTAATAGGTTGATATTTTGGTTTATAGGTTGGGTTTATAGGTCAGTAGATTGGTGGATAGGTTGGGTTGATAGGTTGGTGGGTTAGTTAATAAGGTGGGTTGAGGTAATTGATATGAGGGTTGGGGTAAATGGCCCAAGTTTTGACACAATTGGGGTGATTGATATAATAGATGTTGATAGGTTATTGGTTGGGTATGATGATGATCAAATGGTTGTTAATAAATGATTTTTTAGTTATATGTGGGTTTTTTTAATTGTAGGTGGGGTTTAATTGATCATATATATCAAAAATAGATGAATCTACTTTGCTTATCCAGTCCATTAACATTGTAACTAGTTCAGGTGTTAGTTGATAGTTTGGAGGTTGATTATGGTTGAATTTTTATGGAATATGGGTAGATTTGTGTTGATGGTAGGTAAGGTAAGGATAATAGCTAGATCGATATGCCATTTAATGGTTAGATGCGAGAGGGTTGTGATCTAAGATTCTATAAAATCTAGGATCTCTATAAAAGGTTATAAAAGGTCTCTCCATTCAAAAATGGTAATGGAGATGAGGGAAAATGAGGTCAAAATGATGGTATAAGGTCTATTCCTCATACCTCAAATAAAGAGCAACCAATAAAAAAGTCAAGAAAGTAATACACACACCTAAGTGCATTAGCTCCTATGATAAATTTTAACTCATGTTGGCTTATGCCTTAGTTAAAATGTGTGAGGGAAGTTTGGCTTGAAAATTGGGTACTATATAGGCCAACTAAGGATGGTTTTAGTTTGAGTTATGGTGCTCAATAAAATATATACTAGATCAAGTACATGTCCTAGTACTGGGGGCTTACTCTCTACACTTCATGATCCCAAAGCTAGGATGGGTCACTTAGCCAAGATATACCATTTATCTAGGGATTATAATCCACCAGAGAATAGAGTGGTATCTCCCCTTGGTGATGAAATCCACGTGGGATTACCATGTAAGGTAAGGTTATTTGTTAGGTGGTGAAATCCCAGTCAGGCCTTGTCTTAATTATGTTATGGTGTGTTGATTGATTATTTGGTTTAGGTTTTGTGTGTGATATAAAATTGAAGATATGATATATTACTTGTCATTTTAAGTTACTATGTGAACAAAAGTAGTAATAAAAAAATAGATGCAAGGTTTTTTAAATCCCAAATGGAAAATTTTAGATTTCTTTGGATGAGCAAACAATAGAGAGAGAAATCATACAATGCTAACTAAGAAAATAAATGTGGTGGGTCCCACTAGGCATGCTAAATTGTTTTACTCAAAATTTCTCCTCATTTCTTAGTTTATTAAATTATAAGTAAAAATGAAAAAAAGGGGTGTGTACATGTACCTAGTTGAAAGTGTACACGTGTTGATATCCAGATGAAGTGAGAGCTCCTCTTTGGCTAGGGAGGAAGACCTATGATCAAGAGCAATGGAAAAGGGGTTGGATGCTCGGAGGAATTCCACCAGCATAATGGTGTTCTAGCTTTTGAGAATGATCTAGGTATAGTTTTGAGTTGTTAGGTACCTACAAGAATATTTTTGCAGCACACACTTATAGATTTTCCTCCTTTTCCTTCTTCCTACGACTTTGTATTTATAGGAAGTTTCTAAATGGAATGAAAGAAGTTGCTAATTTGATCAAGGTAAAGTTTCTAATTAGATAGGTATATAAAGATGCTATGTTGGGTGCAACAAAACTAATTTTTATAACCAAACATAAAGTTTCTAAGTTGGGTACAAAGTTAATTTCACACCCAACTAGAAATTGCTTTGATATAGGCTAAGGAACCTAATCGTTGATGGTTAATAGGTTGGGGAACCTAAATATTGATGGTTAGGCTTAACCATCAGTGTTCAAGGTCTGAAAGGAAAATGGGTGAAAGTGGTTAAAAGGAACTAGGTTAAAAATGTTAAGCTAGCAAGCTAAAAAGTGGGTTAGGTTAACTAGCTCCAATGTGGGGTAAGGGTTCAAAGGTGTTTCAATATCAAAAATGAGGTAGTTTTTGAATGTGCCTACACTATGTATTTTATATATTCTGCACTCATACCTTGATGAATTCTATTTCTCTCTAGGAAACTATAAAGTATCCATTATTTTCTTCCTCCATACTTTTAATAGAGGATTCTTTGTCATAATATAAAAAATTCCCATATTTTTTCATTCTTTAAGTTTCTAATCTTATTCTACTCTCTTTTATTTAGGATCTTCCTTACCATTATGGTCTTATTTTATTAAATTTTTAACTTCCTCCTCATTATTATCTACTCCCATTATTCCATTACCCAAAATAGATCTAACTCAAAGCTCTTAGAATTAGAATCCTCTTATCCTTTGTTTCTATTAGTATAAGTTTCATCTTCAACATTATTTGACTCATTCCACTATAACATTTCATCATCAATATAAATATAAATTGATATATTATATTTTTGATAGTTCTATTAATTTATCTTACACCTTAATCACTCAGACTATCTCCTATTACTAGTAGATGAATTTTGATAAGCCTTCACTCTCTTCTTAGTTGCGAGGATGAGGGTATATAATTTTATTTTCTCCAACTATTAGGTCTTAAATATTACTATTTTGGGTTTGAGTAGTAGGGTATATTATCTCTCTTCCCCATGATTATAATTGATAGGCTCATCTTGGGATATTTGTTGAAAGGACATAAACTCTTCTCATTAAATGTCAGGTTTATTATTGCTAAAAAAATCATCACTATCATTTGTATGAGTCAATTATGTGTTAGGTATTTAATTATATATTTTTAATATTTAGTTTAAATTATCTCTAATATATTCAGTAAATAATTTAGCATGTTTACACGTAGATTATATCTTATGTGATAGAGAAGCTTAAAATGGATAGTGTGTAAAGCATATATTTCCTACCTTAGCATGTAATATACTTCATGATGAAATAAATGACCTATTTACATAGTAAATAAAATGACAATATCATCATATTATGAGAATAAAAGACAAGACAATCCCTTGATACATAAAATTGGTTCCTTAAGTCTTCAGTAGTGGTTTTCTCATGGTACCATTTCTCTAATATCATGGGGAAAAAAGTGACCTTATCTAGTATTTATTCTATGATAATTATCTACAATCCATTTATTTTATTATTATTGTTCTTTAATTTTTATGAAAAAGATTGGATAATCTCTTTATTGTAACCAATAAACTTCTCAAAGAAGGTGAGCCATATTGAATTGTTTAATATTGTATCTATATTACATCTAATTAACAAGACTCACTTGTCAGATGGATTTGATATAAAAACATACCTTATCATTTTTTAAACATTTATATTTATTTTATTCTTATAGTGACAAAAAAATATCAAAGATAAATGTCAATAATGACACCAGAACATTTTTGAAGTGATGGAGTGATTTATTAGAAGATATGTGTTTTATGGAAGGTACATTAATTAAATGTTTGTGGTGGATTATTTATAGAATAATCACATAATCATAGTATAATTATATCATGTAATTACCTCCATATAACCATTAACCATTACAACCCCCCCCCCCCACCAACTAGTGTGAATGTCTATCATTTGAAAATGACTTGCACTTTTGTAATTTTAGAGCATGCCCCCAAAGTGAGATGACATGTGTCCTCAAGTGAAATTTCATCATTTTTATAAAGGTGGTGTAAGTTTTTAAATCTTACAATAATTTATATATTTATTAAATGATTTAAATGAGTGATAAGGATGGAGTGGTAATGTCATGATGGAATGTAAAATGGGTATTATAAGATGGTTGGCATTATATGGAAGTGATGTCTAAGATATGACATGAATGAGCATTTTTATAACATATAGCCTTAGATAAGCACACAAATATTATACTACTTTAATTTTAAAGGTTAAAACATAAATGTTATAATAAAATGACATAATTACCTTTCGTATCTTATTGGTTTATTAATATTTTTGAATCCAAAGATCAATTATTTTGAGTTTTGAATGATCATGAAGGATAGTTAAGAGTTTAATAAGATATTTGTGATCATGAAATTATTTATTGTAATATTAAGAACTATTTGATCATTTTGGCAGTTAAATTTTTATGGGTATGTTTATGAAATTGAGTGACCATACCAAAAATAAATAGATACCAATTTATAATTAGCTTTAAATAACAAGATATTATAGATCCTTTTAGTAGACAAAAAAACCAAATACCTTTTCATAGTGTGGAAAGTCTGTAGGAATAAGTAGATTTTTAGTGGTTGTAAGGTGAAATTGACAATCCATAAATAGTATGAGTCAAATGTTGATGTGACTTTGTGAAATAAAGTATGTGTGGCCCTTGTAGAGGATGTTGATAATATATTTGAAGTATTATGTAAATGAAAAAAAGCTTAGAAAATTTAGATAAATGTCTCATCATATATATCATGTAATCATATTTCTTCAACTATTTTAGAGTAGATAGATATCCTTGTCAACATTCTAGGGAGTCTATAGTGTCTATAAAAAACATAGAGTCATGTGAACCCATAGTTACATATGGCTAGGCTTATATCTAGTAGGATCAAACCTATAGATTATAATCTAAAGCTTATTGCAACTTGGGTATAACCTATAACAACTAGGAGGATTCCTATAGAAACTAACTAAAATATGTAGTTAAGTAGGAGTAATCTAGAGTAGTATGAACATAGAAGGTGAAAAACTACATTTATTAATTATTTATTATTCCTATTATTAGATAAAATAAATTCTAATCATAATGGGTTTTCCTCTCTTATAATTTTCCAATAAATTTGATTTTCCAATCACAATGGTTTTTTATAATAAATGGGGATGATGACTTATCCTGTGGTAACTAAACCAAAGATCATATCCATTTTTTGAGTTAATTCAATGTACATATCAGTAATTTATTCTTTGAATTTTTTTGTAATGAATTCATCCTTTGAGAGTGGTTTCTTAAACAATTTGAGGTGGTTACTTTTGACCATTAGGGAATGTTGAGGATTAATATTTACATTTGGTAAATTAATACTTACTAGTTTGTTAGTATGGTTAAAATTTTATTCATAACATATTATATTTGGTTAGTTAGAATATATATGATTAATATTTTTATGTAAAAAAATAGAGTCTTATATAGCTTGATATTGTTTGAGAGTATTATTAGGGAGATTGGGAGATATTGTGAATAGAAAAATATCCTAAATTATAAAATGCTTTCCTATAATGTATTATATCAAAAGATAATGTAATAAGGAATAATAAATTATATGTTTGAATATTAATTTTTTTTTTGGATTAAAATAATCTTAACATGAGTTAATATCTTGATAATCACATCCAATATGTAACTGTGTATAAGAGCAATGTTTGATCCTTTGCATTGTGGAAGCCTAAGGATTGGTAGGGGTTTTCAAGCTGATCTGTAATGTCCTTGTAAATGGTATTTATTTGAATAAAATATTAATAATTAGATTATATGGTATATATTTTTATATTTATTACATTTTATGTTTTTTTTTTTCATGGCTTTGCATTCATTTGGCATTCTACCCAACACACATTGAGATCAAAGGACTATAAAGGAGATAATGTGTATTTGATTTTATAGAGATCTATCACACCTCATGATTTTTATCTCAATTTTGAGTATAAAAACATGAATGAGTGTTAGTTATATTCAATTTATTATTTCATTAATCTATAGTTACATGTAAATATTGATGTACTTTAATTTCATACAAATTTGGATGTTGGAGATCTATTCAATTATTCATGTTTTTATCTAAATGTACCATCCTCTCAATCTAAACATATAATGTTCTAATTCATGTATTTTGATTAAGTTATAATATGTTGATCTAATCTATACATATGGTGTTTTTCTTCAACACTTGTATTTTATCTTCACAACTCTCAGTTTAGTATAATTTCTATAGATATCCAACTGCTAATCATGCCAATAATGGCCTATAGACTTTAAATTTTATATGTTTACAAAATTAATTCATTTACTAACAAGATTTATGCAATGGTTTTTCTCAAGTAGGAAAGAAGTATCTTAAAATATAATAATATAAGATTTTTCCTTTCCACGTAGTCTATAATTGTACAACCATATCATTAGATAACCATTATGAAATGAATGACCAGTCATCAGTCGATATACTTAGATTGATTCACCTTTAAGGTGGAATATGAGTCTCTTGAGCTAGGAAAGAAAATTCTTATTCACCATTCATTATTCTAGGCCTAGATAATTTTTGTCTATGCCCATCATTTGGTTACAAAGGCATATGAAATCATGTCAACTTTCAATCTCAGTAATATGTGGAGCTCAACCTCTTAACTCATACAAATCATTATCTTTTCTTTATCATCTTATATCAAAATTCCTATCAATTAGTATATATGATCAAATTTAATCTTTAATTAGATTAAATATTAAGTTTTTTTATAGGCTTAGTTAAGTTTATGCTTATATTAATTGGTCACAATTACTTGCTTCTAGTCATAGTTTTATTTTTTTAAAACCCAAAAGTGTCAGTTGGCAATATAGGTAATATAGATTATTTTACAAGGTCATTAGTATATTTTTTATTATTTATGATCTTAAATGTAATGGAATGTCATTGAGTCCCAATTTTTATGTCATAGTAAAATTGTCAGTTGTCAAAAGTCTTAATAATTATCATTTTTGGTGTTGTCACAAATGATTCATAATTATCAAATAAATTTATTATATGGATGAATTTTAGGTTGAAATCGACATCCATGATGTTTCACATTGTAGGAGGAAGTTGCCTAAATAAACCCAATGTGGAAACTATTGAGCCTCAAATTCAAATTTGTTGAGTGAGAAGTGACATGAAGGAGGTAGGAGGCAATGGATGAAGGAGGACATTTGAGCCTCTCATTAGCCACTAGTGATGGGGCCAATTATGCTTTAGTTACATGTGATTTTAGTTGTGTGGTAAGGATCTCAATTTTTTTTATTTTTATTGTGGTTTGAAAATAAAAATAGAGGTGTATTCTTGTTCACTTGTAAGTATTCCCCATGTAACCCTTTTTGTATAATGTTGATCAAAATGTATTATAAAAATCATGATGTAAAGGTTATTGGTAAACCTGTAAAAAACCATTTATTTAAGGTTTTTGGTGAACCTAGAAAACCAATTGTGTAAGGTTATTGGGGAACTTGGAAAACTAATTATGGAATGTGTTTGGTGAACCTAAAAACCAAGTGTGAAATTTTATTGGTATAAATTCAAAACCAATTAGGTAAGGTTGTTGGGTAAATCTAGGTAAAACCATCAAAGTAATAGTGTGGAGGATGAACATAAGTGTAGTTATTTATTAATTCCTAGGTGGTAATTATATCCATCCATGAAAGCCACTTGTAATAATATAGTGTGTTGAAATTTTGTGTAAGCCCAATGATGCATAATTGAAAAAAATACCATGATCACATAGAGGTTAAACATTACAATTATAAAATGAGATATATTTTTCCATGTAAAAACTAAGGGGGAATGTTGAGGATTAGTATTTAGATTTGGTAAATTAATACTTCTAGTTTGTTAGTATGGTTATAAGTTTATTTGTAACATCTTATATTTGGTTAGTTATAATATATGAGTAATATTATTGTGTAAAAATAATAGTTTCATATATATTGATATTGTTTTAGAGTATTACTTGGGAGATTAGGAGATACTATGGGTAGAATAATCTCCTAAATTATAGGATGTTTTCCTAAATAAATGTATTATGTCAAAATATAATGTAATAGGGAATAATATATTGTATAGTATTACTTTATGTGTTTGGATTAAAATAATCTTTGCATGAGTTAATCTATGGTATAATCACATCTAATACCTAACAATACACTATTAATAGTACACAACTTTACTACTCCATTCTCAAACACCATTTTAAATTCATAATGACTGAGCCATCATGTGTGTATCTTGCCTTTGTGATATTTTTAATTTGATTCATAAATAAAGGACCAATCAACAAGTTAAAATTGGTATTGTTAAGACCCCACTAGGTTAAATAATAGTTACACTATTTTTTTTAAATACATAAAGTAATCCTATAAAATCATCTTTACCTATCTATAATATTCTTTTTTGGATACTAAATACATCTAAAGCTTTAATTTTGGAAACATATTAACTCATTGGATAACATATGATTTATTTAGTTTCCAAATAGTCTAAATTAGATTACAAGATTAATGTCTCACATTAAATGTATAATGAAAATAATGAAGTACAAAAAACACTCATATAATCCACATTTCAACTATAATTAATCTTACAACCATTATTATCATAATATTCATATTTAATTACAAGTTTCACATACATTTATATTTTGATATCCATTAAATAATATTGTACAATATCTAACATTTCAATAAAAAGTAAAATATAAAATATAAAGTGTATAATGGTACAAAAAGAGCTTCACAAACATCTCAATGATCCATACATATATCTTGAGCATGATCCTCAATGGTTGAAATAGCTAACATAGGTAGAGAATCATCTGAGTGATTTACCTCCATCCATATACCAATGGTGTCCCACACAAATATCCACTAGGATTGGCCCTACCCTTCATTAAAGGGAAGATAAGAATAATGTAGATAGCTAGAAATCAACTAGAACCCATGTGTGTACAATCACTAACACATGTAATAAATCATATAAACCATGTAATCCAATCCTCCATACACTATGAATCAACATACACATCTAAATTAAAAAGAACATTAGAATGACAATGTATCAGTTATAATATTACATTGACCAAAGTGTTCATTATAATAATGAAATCTAAAAATTTGAGTCAATTCCACTCACATAAAACTCTTTGCTACTAAATCATGACTAATAAAAGATATCAATAGATAAGTATATGAGTTACATAATGGATCATCCTATAACTATCACCTATTATCTAAAACTATATTCTAATAATATTTATATAAATATTCAAAGAATAATAATACATATTGTAGCATATACTCAACCCAAAAAACATTATATGATGAAAGCAATCATAAATCATGAATCTCATTATTTCCATTCACTTAACCATAAGAGTGACAACATAGGTCTATCAAATGAACTGTATTCAAAACCAAATATGTATAGTAGACTAGAACAAGAATTGAATCATCCTAAGTCTCTTCTCAACATATCCCTTATTCAAAAATCATATATTCATATTTATCTAATATAACTCAATCAACAACACAATCCATGAAATCTCAAAATAGATCATAAATAGAATTAAGTCTATAAGTTTCCCATTTACATCCCTCCCCACTTATTATATCATGATATTATTGTATATAATAAAATTTCCTTAATGTAAGGTTACAATGAGGCGATAACTTGGTCAACCCTAATGATCCATAGGAATAAGGATCATTAAAAATATTATAATAACTTAATATGTGTTTATATGATACATAAGCTCGCTCTTCAAACTCATACATCCTATGGACAAAATACCTTTTTAATACACCATAAAACAAGCTCAAAATTTTCCTTTTTATAACTTATAGCTCTTTCAAACTTTGACATGGGTCAACTTTATACTTGGTTTGACATATTAATACATACATATAGATCCCATATTTTAACCATTAAAAAGTTACAACCTATTAACATTTCAAAACAAGATATATCCCATATAATAAGGTGTAATTCCAATATTAAAATATGTGCCTATAACATACAAATTTTTTTCATAATTTCCTTTAAAAATTCTTGAAACACACTGACAATAATCCATATCAATGAACATATGGATATTTAAGCATTTCATTCTCAAAATCATAACCTAAAGATGCACAATATTTTCCATGATAAGACTAGTTTGTACTCGATTGTTTAAATCTCACCAATAGATCACTATGTATATTTAATTATGATAATTAGCCTAGGTATCTCAATCCCTTTATTTCCATTAAATTTTATAGCTAATTTGGAAATATTTGTGTGTGTGTGTGTGTGTGTGTGTGTGTGTGTGTGTGTGTGGTGGGGGGGGGGGGGGGGGGGGGGGGGGGGGGGTTAGGTGTGGGTGTGTGTATGTGCATGTGCATGTGTGTGTGTGTGTGTGGGTGTGTGCGTGCGCATGCACGCACGCACGTGCGTACATGTGTGTGTGTGTGTGTGTGTGCGTGTGTGCGTGTGTGTGTGTGTGTGTGTGTGTGTGTGTGTGTGTGTGTGTGTGTGTGTGTGTGTGTGTGTGTGTGTGTGTGTGTGTGTGTGTGTGTGTGTGTGTGTGTGTGTGTGTGTGTGTGTGTGTGTGTGTGTGTGTTTGTGGGTGGGTGTGGGTGGGTGTGGGTGTGTGTGTGTTCACATAGCTCATTCTAATTGACTATTTTTAAACTGTTTATACATATCAATGTTTATACTTAGAAAACATATTCATAATAAATTATTAGTAACCAAATGGTTTTCCCCCAAGTGTAGATTGACATTTATTCACACATAAATTTTGACATCCAATTTATCCATAAAGAGGTCTAGAATATTTTATTAATTTATAGTTGTGCTCATTTCTCAAAAGAGATAATATATGTTCATATTTAACATCCCAAAAATAGTTTTCTAGGCATTACATATACATCTGGGCATAATCGACATCAAAGTATTCATAAATATGTATAAATTTATTCATATATACTAATAGGTGGATCTTATGAGTTACAAATTTAAATGAATGTGTGATTAACCCTAAGGCATCTATATTTCCTTTTAATATGAAACTCATACATCCTCATTTTCATAGATATAAAATTGAGTAATGAAAGTATCTCTTTTTATAATTTGTGAGAAGTCATAAATAATGATTTTTACATAGCTAGGATCTAACAATTTTTTAAGATCTCCCATTTTATAAATACTTAGTTTGTCTTTCTATATATGTTCAGCATCTCAATTATAGGGTTTTTAGTATAATATTTACACATTTTATATGTGTACTAGTCTATAGATGGAACAAGGTTCCAACTCCAAGTTCATATACATAAAACCTTAATATTACTATTTTTTGTAAAAGACTACCATTTTACAAACTTAGATTATAAACCCATATCATAGAATATTTTTCCTTTGAAAATATAAGTCTAATAAACATAAATAGAGTTTAACCAACCTAATCATTATTAAGTGTCATCCAAGTACATAAATTGGTAGCTTCTCTTTTTATATTTTTCCAAGCTCTAATCTCCCCTTTTGATATAATAATCATATGTTCCCTCATTATTTTCCCATCATCCATACATGTCTTTCATGACCTAGAAGATTTCCTACTATTTTTCCATTTCACCATAATGGAACTTGAATTCATTTAAGGCTGATTTATTCCATTTTTTACCATTCATTTTAAATTCAAACCTTGATTTTTAGGCATAATGGCTACATCCAAAACCCTATTACACCAATGGTGAATTCAACAATGAAATAATAGCAACAAAAACAAACCTAATACTTTTGAAGATCCCCATAATTACTTTGATTTCCTTTTAGGTTAGAATACACATGGAAAAGAGTTTTTAGATTTCTCCTAAAGACTATAACCATTTTCCCCATGTTTCATAACTTATTAAAACTAATACCCCCTTTCACATCCTAGGCCACCAAAGAGGTAATAAGTTTAATAACCCACACGAGATTAATCAACATCCAAGACTCCCATAAAATTATAAAATGCATAAAAAAGTCCATCACTAACACAACTGAGAATGAGTTAGTCCAAATAATGATTTTATGAAAATGTAAATAATCCTTACACTAAATAGCATATCATGTCAAACAATCATTATATAATACAATAACATATAATTATCAAAGAAAACACACATATAAAACCAAATAGACAACAAACGCAAAGTAATCACTCATCATTTGTAGATCACTAGAGTGTTATTTATATTTAAAACATCACAAATGTGGTGTGTGTGTGTGTGTGTGTGTGTGTGTGTGTGTGTGTGTGTGTGTGTGTGTGTGTGTGTGTGTGTGCACGTGTGCATGCATGTGTGTGTGTGTGTGTGTGTGTGTGTGTGTGTGTGTGTGTGTGTGTGTGTGTGTGTGTGTGTGTGTGTGTGTGTGTGTGTGTGTGTGTGTGTGTGTGTGTGTGTACATAAGTTTAGTTTTTTTTCTATTTATCCCTAATGTTGATATCTTCACCCCCCTTTTCTGATGAGACTCTCATTTTGTATTGCCTATTAGGGTGGGATGGTCTCATAACCATCTCAATAATAAAATATGGTAGTTAGTCCAAAATCATAATAATCATCAATATATAAGTATAAATAAACTATTTAATACAAATACTATACAAATGAAATCATTCATCATGATCATAGAGCATAGTATGGCATATGAAACAACTATTCAATCATAATATCATCACGAATCAAATAATATAAATATCAACCATATAATAGATATATATCCAACTCAAATACAAAATTATAACTACAATCATTAGTCTCATAAACCACTAGTAATGCTTAAGTTATTTTATAAAGCAGAACTTGATGTGACATCCTTCCCCTCTAAAATAGGTCACCATCCCATGGCATTTATTTTAACAATAGCTCTATAAATAAAATACAATGTTCAGTAAAAATATAAATAATGTTCAACATAAATATTATTTTAAAAAATGAGGAAAAAATCTCAATAATTCCTCATAATCCTCTCACATAGCACTATCCTTAGATGTTGATCCCACTGGACCTTGCATTGTGATACTTATTTATTATGCAAGCTAATATTTTGAGTATCAATTATTATGATTAGTTCTATTGTGACAACCCATGAATCTTGAACCTGTAATGCATTCTAATCCAAAACATGTGTAGGATCAGTAATATACTTCTTAAGATAAGATACATGGAAAATAGTATGCATTTGAGTTAAATCTTATGGTAATAAAAGTCTATATGTTACAAGATTAATCACTTATATAACCTTAAAGGGTCCCACATATATTGGTGATAACTTATCAAATTTACCAAACTTAATAACACTCTTTTTTGGTTTGACTCACCTTGTTATTTTTAGATCATCACAACTTTTCTTCTTATAATTATCTACAACCAATATTTTCCTTATTAATTTTACTTGTTATTCCATTTCTACAAGCTTATCAGGCCCAAAAATCACTCTATCTTCATATCTATCCTAGATGATTGGTGTTTACACCTCCTACCATATAATTCCTTAAAAGGAGTCATTTTTAAATATGATTGGTATGAGTTTTTATAGGTAAACTTAAAAAAATTATATATTCCTCCCATTTTATTTTTGATCCATGGAATACATCCTCATAATATCCTCCAAGAGTTGATTTATTCTCTTTATTTTTGCATTCACTTTTAGATGGTAAGTTATACTAAATTTCATCTATGTTCCCTAAGCTCAATTTAGATTTTGCCAAAACCTTGAGGTCATCCTAGAATCCATATATAAAATGATATATTATATAAACCCATAAAATATATAAACCTCTTTCACAAACCTTTTGGTAAGCATTAGTTTATCATCTATCAAATTAACTAGAATGAAGTGAGCTACCTTGGTAATTTTATCCATAACTACAAAGATCATTTCATAACAATTTCTAGACATAGACAATCCTTAGACAACGTTCATGCTAATAACTTATCACTTCCATTTAGGTATGGAATTTGGGTACAATAACATAGTAGGGTACATATGTTTAGCCTTAACAGGTTGACATTCCAAGCATCTATATATATAAAAAAATTCATCTTTTTTTATTCCCTTATAGAAACATAATGTTTCAATTCTTCTAAAAGATTAGTCCCTCCAATTTGTCATGAATATTGAGCATTGTGTAATTCATTTAGCATAATATTCCTCAAATTTTCTCTATCAAACATATATATTCTACCATTGTATCTCAAAATTCCATCATTTTCAAATTGAAAACCTTGGTATCTATGATCTTAATAATTTTTAACCAATGTTTTCTTAACATGTTCATAGAATTCATCTCCAAGTGAGAATTTTACTATCTAATCTTGTAAATTACTTCATATTGTGATCAAATCCATAATGTACCTTCTATAACTAAGGGATTATATATCTCTATTGTATTTCCACTTAATGTAGTTAATTTCAAAATCATAATAATAAAAATTCAAACTGCCCTTTTTGATGATCATTAAGATTAGGTTGTGAAAATATGTACTTGAGACCTAAGTTGTTAGTTTTAAGTTCAAAAGGCTTTCCAAACAAATAATGCCTCTAAATTTTCAAAGAATGAAATATGATATCTATTTTTAGGTCATGAGGAGCATAATTTACCTCATATGGCTTCAATTTCCTTGATTTGTAGCCCATAACTCAACATCCTAAAGAAGAAATCCTAAACCATATCTCAATGTATTAGTTACTATAAGATGGTTATAATGATATGGATTCTACAAAACTAGTGCCATATCAAACCTCATTTTCATTACCTAAAAGTCTTATTCACATTTATAGAATCAAATAAACAATCACTCTTTCTATTGAAGAGAGGTGATTGGATTAGCTATTTTTGGAAAAATAATAGTACAAACTTCCTGTAGTACCCTACTAAACACATGAAACTACTTACCTCATAAACATTTTCGGGTGTTGGCCTCTGTATAATGGCCTTGATCTTAGTTGGATCCACTAAAATTCATTATGTATAGATAAATTTTCCCAATTATTTTACTATTTTCTAAAAGAAAACACACTTAGACAACTCCCAAAAGAGTTTATGATTCCAAAACCACTAAAATACTACATTCAAGTGCTCAACATGATCTCCTTCACTTTTTGAATAGATGAGAATATCATCCAAAAATACTTGCACAAACTATTCAAGGTAATATCTAAACACATTATTCATGAGATTCATGAATGTTTTAGGTGCATTCATTGGTCAAAAATAAAATATTGTGAACTTGTAATGCCCATAACGAGTCTTAAAAACCATTTTTAGAATATCTTCCTTTCAAATTCTCAATTGATTATATATGGAACTAAGATAAATATTTGAAAAGGCTATTTCACCATGAATTTAATCAAAAAGGTTATCAATGTGAAGCAATGAATATTTTTATTGATCATTACCTTGTTAAGAATTTAATAGTCAATGCATAGATGAATGGTTTCATCCTTATTATTTATAAATACTATAGGTGCACCCCATGGAGAAACACTTGTACGAATGAATACCTTATCTAACATCTCTTGAATTTGTGCCTTCAACTCAATCAACTCAATTGTTGTAATTTTATAGGGGGCCTTGGATTATGGTTTAGATCCTACAATGATGTCAATGGTGAAATAAAAATTCCTTTTTGGAGGTAAACCTAGTAATTTCTCTATAAAAACATCTTTAAACTCTTATAAAAAAATATAGTCTTCCAAAGTGGGTTCCTTAACTTCACTGATTTCATCCATTTTGACTAGGAATGCTTGACATCCCTTTCATTAAGCTTTCTTCAATTGAATAGATGAAATTTCCTTGAGATTCAACTCTCTCTCTAATCTCTTTGGATTTAGGATTTTTCTCAAATCATCTAAATAATCGACCTTTTTAAGGAAAAAGTCAACCTTGTCTTTGTGCTTAGAGATTCAATTCACTCTTAGGATCACATCATATGACCCTAGTTGGGTTGCATAAATATCAAAAATCATAGTGAATTATGGAAATTTTATTTTAGCCTTAATAATACATCTATCAAACTTGAATTTGGACTCATTCTCATACTAAACTACCAAGCATTTTCCATAAAACCAACTTTATTAGATAATTTAGTTAGTATTCTAGGAGAGATAAAGCATTCAATAAATCTTGTATATATCAAATCGGTAATAGGATGCCAAAACAAATTACATAATACTTTAATGGAATAAACTTGGAATTTTGCTTGATTATTATCCACTGCTATGTGAATACATTGCTAAAAGGTTCCTGTTAACCAATTTTACCACAGGCTAAAATGGGTTGACCCCCTATAGTCAGAATCTTATATAAGGATTTTTTATACTATCATAGGGTATGTTGTAGTTCACTTGATGTCATTTCATATAACATTCTAGCTTTGGGCATAGTCTAGTTTAGTCATTATGTCATTCAATGTCTTAGGGGTCATTTTAGAGTCATATATGTAAGTAGTAGGTTTTCATGGTGTCTAAGTTATCAAGATCATGTAAAGAGTTCACACAAGCCTTGAAAATACATTCAAGATTTAAAATATCAAGAAATATCTCAAGCCTAAGCCTAAGTGAATTAGGATATCACCAAGACATCAACTAAAAATGAATGGACCAACTCAGTTGTGCATTTGATAGGCTCACTAAAAAATCCTTGAAAACTAAATCATTATATCACCATAGAGTTCTTCATGGTAGGAACATGCTCTAAAAATTTCAAGCCCACATGAGATTCCTATCTCAAGTTATGAACATTCAATGTTAGACCTACAACATAAGATGTTCACACTAAATCCATGTTTTAGCTCCTTAAAGTAGCCATTTATATTCAAATGAATAGTGGATGGCATATGGATGTCATGCAAAATCACATAGGTCAACTCACTTGAACACTTTATAAAAACACTTAGAAATATCCTAAAACCAATGGATTGAGTGGTCACAATCCTTTTAGTATCAATAGCATCTCTTACAAATTTGGTGCCTCCATGACCTTTTCACTTCCAGATACAAGATTTCAAAATTCATCACATAATATGATACATTCATGTAGACATCAAATTTAAGCTATGGAAAAAAGCATTAGAGTATTAAATTTGATGTTCACATGGACACCAATGATGGTCTCATAGATGTCAAATGATGATCGTATAGATGTCAAATTTAGACCATAGTAAATAGACATTTATTTTCAAATATAAGTAGATCAGTGATCAATATTTAATCATATCAATGATCCAATGATGTAAGATTGACTGATAGGGAATTGGGCCCAATGAGGTTTATGTCTAGCATTCACTTATATAACTTGATCCAATGGTGTGAGATGAGTCAAAAGGTCATGGATCTTGAGATGCCACCACATGGCATAAGCATGTAAAGTAGTAGGATAAAAACAAGTTCCTAAGATCAATGCATGATTGATTCTAAGATCAATGCATGATTGACAAGTGGTATAAGCATGTTTAAACTGACAAAATATCGATGAAGCATATTTAATTATGCAAATCAAGATCAATAGAGTGAGCAAGGTTAAAGAATTAAGATTTGATATCAATGATATATGAGGCCAATGGGAGTACATATAACTAAGATCATTTTAATTGGTTTGAGTTAATTTTTGATGGACAAAGTGGAACTGAGGGGTAGTTTTTTGACCAAATAAAATAGGTCTTATAGGGTCATCCCATCACCATTAGAGTTCTTCTAAATAGAATTAAATGGACTACCATTAAAGATTAATATGGACCTTTCTCTCAAGGGTTTATGGAATGCAAGGTTCATTCTATGACTATGTTTTCCATTTTTTAAAAGAAAGACCTATGTACATGGTGAACTCTCAGTTCCCACAAAGGTAAAATGGGTCTATTTAGACCAAATATAATTAATAAAACGGTTTATATAGTCTATAAGTCTACATCAACATAATGACTATAGGAAAACTAATAGTCTGATATTAGTTTTCCATCGATAGTGGACCTATGAACATGTGGACCAGTTCAAGAATGATCCAATTTGAACAAATGCTATCATTTCAAAGGATACCATGAAGGAATACACATAGACCCTAATGGTCTCATCTCCAAGACCAACTACATGAAAAGGACCCTTCTCTCCTCTTTTGCACACCATGATGAACCAGTGAAGAGAAGTTAACACCAAGACAAAGCTCTAATAGATTTATCTAATGGTTGTAACTGCATTGATTCCAAGGCCTAACTAGGAACAACTTTATCCCACCATTTTAACCATTAGGGAACTTCAATGAGGGAATAATGCAATTATGTAACCACTTAAAGTAACCTAGATTAATTAGGAAGCTTGAATGAAAATAAATGGAGTTGATCTCATTGATTCCTCTTTTAGCACCAAGGTCTCTCTCTAAAGCCCCTTTCTTCTATAAATATATCCTTTTAGTTATTGTTAAGTATCTTTTAGGATGGTATGAATAGACTCTACCAAAAATTGTATTATACACCTCTTCGAGTAATGAATAGAACATTTTATAATTTTTTACTATTCTATTATTAGTGTTTTATATATTTTTGATATGAAAAAGTGATTTTCATCTTCCCTTTGTAGGTCTAAGTTTAACCTAAGTTCTAATCAACTTTTTTGTAGGTCATATAATGTATCTAAAGTTGATGTCTTAGGTATAGAGTGAATAGTTGACTGTAAGTGCTTCCAATCAAGCCTTACCCTCATTTCCCTACCACCTAACTCCATCAAATTGACCTCTAGGTGAAGCATTATTACTTGTAAATGATTGTAGACACTACATTAGTCATATTCATATTCTATTAGTGTGTTAATGAGTTTAATATTGATTGTGGATATTTAAACATTTGGTACATCAACTCCTTTATATTATGTTTAATTCATGTATTATATAACTCTTTTCCCCATAAGTAATCATTTTGCATAGATAAGATCATTTTAAGATACATTTAGGGCACTAGCCCTTAAATCTAGAGGCTCATTTACAATATAGGTACACCCACATACTTGGAAATGTTCCCATGTTTCCAAAAATTAGAAGAAGCTTGAAAAAATTCTTATAGGGTGAAATATTTGGTGAGAATAGTTTTGCTACACCTGATGGGACCCATTGTCTTCAAGACAACTTGTCAAGGTGAATGATAGTCTTGACAAACATCAAATATAAATTGGTGTGTGACTCAGCATTTAATGACTCCTTCAAGGTAAATCTAGTTTAAGGCCATTATTTTTTTATAAATGTGCCCTCATAATTCATGGTTCTCACTAGGTCATCCTATGCTAGAACATTCAATCCCATCAACTCACCCATTTAGCTTGAAATTTATCTTGAATTTCAGTATCTAAACCTAATCTACCCTTTAAAGAACAAGTAGATTTTGATAGAGAGGAAGAGGTTAAAGAGGATGAATAAATTTAATATATATATTGAAGAAGAAGAAGACATGGCTAGATGACATTCTTTTCATGCCTTTAATATTGAAATCTAATTCAACTTCACGTATATGATGCCATTCTTCTAAATGCTATGAAAGTTGTACTCACATTCAATGGTGAGATTCATGTCACACCTATTGAGCACATTAGAGATGTTTATAACTTTTGTAGTTTCTATAATGTTGTTTAAGAGAACATTTCCATTAGACTCCTTACCATGTCCCTTAAAGGGAAGGATCTTTATTAGTATAGGACTCTAGAAGGTGGATGCATCACAACGTCGGATGAGTTTAGAGTGTTGCTGACTTCCATATTTAGAAATGAAAATGACCATGATTCTCTCATACATTATCTCAATGTGATAAAAAGGGAACCCAAAGAAGCAATGCATGACTTCAACAGAAGTTTTGAAAAGACTTATCATAGATTGCATCCTCCCATGAGACCACTTGCTAGCTTTGTGTTCCCTACTTACTTAAAAGCCATTGAAACTAAAATTGCTATCATGCTTCAATCTATGGGTGATTCCACTCTTCCCAAAGCATATGATCTTGATATCAAAGTTGAGAATAGTCTCATCCAAGCTAGAAGATTTCCTCCTAAGGTGTATATGCCTCTTTTGTCTCATACTTCTTCTAATACTCTAGATGGAGCCCAAGTTCCTAATGCCAATACTAAAAATAAGTTTGCTCCCAAGTAGGCATAAAATAATGTTGATTGGAAAATAAAGTTCTTATCATTAGAGGCTCAAAATAGGCAAGATAATATGCAACAAGGTGCCTATAAGAATCCTTACCCCTATAAATAATATTATGGTCAATAATTTGGAAGAGGAAGAGGCCAATGATAGCTTAATCCTAATAGGCTTGCTAATATATTTAGTCTTAACTCTACCACCAATGCAAGGGAGATGGTACTAGTTCCTAGAAATTTAGTGCAAGGAGAAATTGGTAGCAAGACCAATTCATGGATGACAATTAGAATGGATAGCAAGCTGTAGTTTCTCAAGGATGATTTACTCCCCTTATATCAAATTAGGATGAGGTAATGATGCAATTTAATTAGGATTGCCAACCTCATGGAGAGATCTTTACCAATTTTTTGGCTAAAGACACTTTTATGATAAATCAAGGATCCTCTATCATATACAATATAAGGGATAAGAGGAAGGCTCTAGGAGGTGGTAGTATCATGCCCATAGACTCATCCAATCCTCTTGTAAGGAAATAAGATATAGTTTTAAGTGTGATAGCTCAAAAAACTTTTACTTCTCTATCAAGTCAAAATATGGTAGGGTTTGCTCCTATTCCTCAAGTTCCAAGTAATTATCTACCTATAAGAGCCCAAGATAAAGTAGGTATGGCTTTTTTAAACATTTTATAATATTTTAATAACATTAAAACATCCATTTCTCTTTGGGATGTTCTTTATATGCTTGGTAAAAAAGAACTACAAAAGCAATTATTTACTACTCTTACTAGTGTCTCACCGTCAAATCAAAGTTATGGCCATGTTGATCTTAAAAATTATCCTAGTACCATTATTTAACCATCTAATATGGTTGAGAAACTCCATAATTTTACCTCACCCTCATTATAGGTGACAAGTTGGTACATAATTTCATAATCGATAGTGGAGCTCCTACTTCTGTCATGCCCAAAGTTGTAGCTAACAAGAAAAACCTAAAATATGAGCCACATATCAAAGGAGTAATTTAATTAGATGGTACACCTACCAATATATTAGTACTAATAAAAGTATTGAAATATTTCTTGCATGATTATCCTAGTTTTCCTATCTTGTAAGACATAGTTGTGGTTGATCTCCCAACCCACTTTAAAATCTACCTATCAAGGGACTTCACAGCCAAGATAGGTGGTTATCTCTTAGATGAATAGTATTTATTGGCCTTTAAAACAAGTTATGAGGCCAAGGTAAAAATTAGGATACAACCCCTTTTAAGGTTTCATATTGAGCCTTACATTAAGACAAGTTCTAATCTAAATTGCGTGGCCCATAAAGAAAATGATCCTATTGTAGAGAATGGCACTTCTTCCAAGCTTGAGGGTATTTCAGATTTTTTTATTGATTAATATGGTATTAATACTTATGAGCATGATATATATGATTTTTTGGAGGAAACTAATTTAAGAGTGTATTTTATACATGAAGAAGGAGTACTAGCACCTCTACTTACCAGAGAAGAGGGTGAAGATGATGAGTTGTGGAAGAGTTTTTTATGGTTCAAGAAGTAAATTTGGTGAAGGAGATAGTGTTATTTTGGTCTCCCAATATAAATAATATTATTAATCTTCATACATATTTCATTTCAGTTATACTTGTAATGTTGTTGAGTATGAAGGTTTAATTCATGGCCTTCAATGGGTAAGGAGAAAAAGAATAAAGAACTTGAAAGTATATGGAGATAGTGAATTATTTGTGTATCAAGTGAGGAATGTGGTTACTAAAAATAACCCTTTACTTAATTCATATAATCATAAGGTATGGGATTTGATTAAATACTTCAATGTATTCAATATATAATCAGTCCCAATAGAGCAAAATAGTCATGTTGATAGACTAGCTTCCATAAGAGCTCAATTTGGTACTCCAACTACCATAAAAGAGGAGGGAAAATAGTCTCAAATTAAGATAATTATCAAACCTTATATACCTAATAATTAAGTTTCTTGGAAAATGTCTTACAATAACAAACACATTGCATGTTTCTTGTAAAATGAGGCTGAGTTTTCTTCAAGAAATCAAAGGAGGCTCCAAGAACAATTGGGTGATCAGATTATGTAACTAAGAACCAATAAAATACCTAATGGTTTGGTGAAATTAGAAATTATATTCAATGAGGATGATCAAAATAAGAAGAATAAAGTTATCATGTCTACAAAAGAGGATAATTATGAAAGATTCTTGATCTTCAAGGACAAACTCCTAAAACTAGGCAAGATATGTTCTACATTAAAAAATCAATCATTCATTGAGCTATGTAGAGAGTTTCATGATATATTTTCTTGGGAATATAAGGAACTCAAAGGATTTTATCCTAGACTTACACACCATACCATTGAGTTGGAACTTGGATTTAAACCAATTAGATAGAAGTAAAGGTCCATCAACCCTAAGGTTGAGCAACTCTTGAGTTTAGAGCTTACCAAACTCCTTGAATCTGAGATAATATTTCCCATCAACTATAAAACATAATGGGGAGATAAGACTTTTCATATACTTAATAGATATTAATAGAGTGTCACTCAAGAATCACTATCTTCTACCCTCAATCGAGTAGATTTTGCAAATGGTTTTAGGTTCTCAATGTTTTTATATTCTAGATGGATATTTAGGATATAATAATATTTTAATTAGTGATTATGATTAGTTGAAGATAACCTTCACTACTAAATGGGGTACATTTTCTTATAGGAATATGCCCTTTGGTTTTTCCAATGCGTTGGTGCCATATTTCAAAGAGAAATGGACATGGTCTTCAAAGGTTTGATTAATGAGATGTTATTATTTTATCTAAATGATATAACAATTTTTTCTAAAGATTCTAATGAACACATTCGACACTTGAGACAAGTGTTTGAAATATGTAGGTAATATGGACTATCTCTTAATCAAAAGAAATGCATCTTTACTATTCATGAAGGTAAGATCTTAGGACATATAATTTCTAAGGATGGTTTGACTATTGATCCCAAAATAATATAGGATATTCTAGGATTATCATTTCCCTTGCATAAAAAAATTCTTAAACGTTTATTAGGCAAGATAAATTTTATAAGGAGGTTAATACCTAGTTTTGCATCTTTGGTGAAACCTATCATAGATATGCTTAGTAATAACCAAGTATTTTCTTGGACCAAAGAGGGTAAGAGAAGTTTTGAAGCCATAAAGAAATAAATTGTAAAAGATCATACTCTTGTGAATTATGATTTTACTAAATACTTCATTTTGTATTCATTTTCTAACCTTGATACTATCTTATCCATGCTAATGTAAAAGAATGATGAGGGTGTGGAGTATCCAATCACATTATTTAGTCAAGGTTTATAATATTATGAAGTAAAGTGAAACTTTATGGAGAAATAGGTCCTTGATGTTTTCAGGGGAATAAATAAGTTCAGACATATGGTTTCAAATAATAAGATTCATGTTATGGTTTCTCATCATAGTATCAAAGAGTTTCTCTTGAGCAAAGATCTTAGTGAAAAGAGGGTAGGGTAGATCACTAAAGTAATGTAATATGATGTTAATATCAAGGTGAAAATTTTGATAATGGGTAAAGGCCTATGTGAACATCTAGCTTCAAATATTCATGAGTTAAAGTAAGAGGCTCTAGTCAATCATGATTGTTCCCAATCAGCTGGTTCATTACCTCCACAAAGTTGGACATAGGATGTGATCATATTTATTTGAAATGGTGAGTATCCTAATGGTATAAGTGGATCACAAAGGAGATATTTTAGGTTGCAATATATTCCCTTTTATCTTTTCAATTGTGTTCTCTTTATAAGAGACATTAGTGGTATGATATTGAGATGCATTGATAATGATCAGTTTGGAGTGTTGCTTGAGAAGTTCCATGATGGGAAAGTAGGAGGTCATCTCTCTCTAAGAACCACATCTACCAAGATTATTAAGGTAGGTTATTATTATCCTATCCTCTTTAAATATTGCCATGTTTTGGTGAGAAGGTGTGGGAAATGTGATTTATTTGTAGGAAAATAGAAGTTTACAGCTCTTCCTTTGAATCCTATCCAAGTAGACCAACCTTTCATGCAATGGGGTCTTGAATTTATTGGTATGATAAACCCCCTTTCAATTTTTGGTCATAAATGGATACTCACAAAAATTGACTACTTTATAGGGTGTGTTGAGCTAGAAACATTAAAAGAAGCCTATGAGAATGCTATCTTAGAGTTATACGAGAGCATCATCACAAGGTTTCGCACTCTTACTATTATTTTAGATAATGATCTTATTTTATGGGTGCTAAGATAGCTGATTGGGAAAATATTAATGGCATATTATTGATCACTTGATCTAACTATTGCCCTCAAAGTAATGGGTTGTCTAAATCTACTAACAAAAATATAATCAAAATCATCAAGAAAACCTTGAAGCATAACCAAACAGCTTGGCATACCAAATTAAAGATATCATTATGGGATGATAGCATAAGTCCCAATATGTCAACATGGAATTATCCTTTTATGCTTGTCTATGGAAGGGAATATAGGTTGTTTATCTCTCAAGAGTTTCCTACCTTAGAGTTAGCACATTAAATAGATTTGCTTGAGAACACCCTGATAGTGGTGAGATTGATAGAATTAATGGAGTTACAATAAACTATAGATAAATATCATCAAGGTATGGAACATCACCAAGTACTAATGAAGAGTTCTTTTAACAAGAAAGAACCTCTAAGATCTTTTCAAGAAGGTGACATAGTATTGAAATGGGATAAAGATAGATCAAAACTAGGGAGACATACCAAATTTGATACCCTATAAAATGGACCATATGTCATCATCAAGTGGAAGAAAATAAATTATTTTCAATTAATAAGGATGAATGGATAAGATTTTCTTATCCTTGTGAATGGGATATATTTAAAACCCTACTATTGAGAACTGAAGGCCAGTTTTGTAAATATTATATTAGGTGTGTGTTGCCTTTCTTATTATATTGTGTTCCATAAGTGCTCATGAAGCACATGTGTGTTTCTTTCTTGGTGTCTTATTCTTGTTATTTTATATTTATTGGTGTGTTTTCAAGTTATTTTAGATGTCAAACCTATATATTTATGACTCCATAACCTAGTAGATAGGATTTGGCAACTAGTCATGGCATAACAAATATAACACCCTTGAGAAATCACCAAAAATGTTAACCATTTTTACCAAAGGCCAAAATTGGAAACCCCTTATATTTATAATCTTGTATAGTGGTTTTTAATAATGGCATAGGGTATGTTGTAGATCACACTATGTCATTTCATATGCCATTCTAGCTTTAGTCATAGTCTAGCTTAGTTATTATGTCATTTAGTGTCTTAGGGGTCATTCTAGAGTCATATATGCAAGTGGTAGGTTTTCATGGTATCCAAGTTTTTAGTATCATGGAAAGAGTTTGTATAGGCCTTGAGAAGCTCATTTGTGTTTTAAAGATCAAATAGTAGATCAAGCATAAGCTTAAGTAAATCAGGTCATCACTAGGACATCATCTAGAAATGAATAGACCAACTCACTTATGAATTTTATAGGTTCAATAAGAAATCCTCATAAGCCAAAATTTTATAGCCATATAGATTTATTTATGGTAGAAACATGCTCTATAAATTTAAAGTCCATGCGAGATTCCTAGCTCAAGTTATGAGCATTCAAAGTTAAACCTATAACATAAGATGTTCATGATAATGTCAAGTTTGAGATCCATAAAGTATTAAATTAGGTTTAAATGATTAGTGATAGGCATGAAAATGTCATACAAAATCACATAGGTCATCTCATTTAAACACTTTGTAAACACACTTAAAAATCTCCCAAAACTAGTGGATCGAGTGGACACCATCCTTTTAGTATCAAGGACATCTCCTATAAATTTGGTTCCTCAATGACCTTTTTACTTCTACATCTAAGCTTTAAAAATTGGTCAAATAATGGGAAATGTTCATGTAGATGTCAACTTTAAGCTATGTAAAAAACCATTAGGGTCTTAAATTTCATGTTCAATCAGACGTTAATGATGGTTTTGTGGACATCAAATGATGATCGTGTGGATGTCAAATTTATACCATGGTAAATAGCCATTTTTTTAAAATGCAATTAGATCGATGATCAACATTAAATCATACCAATGATCTAATGATGTGAGCTTGACTAACAGGAAAGTGGGTGCAATGAGATATATGGCAAGTGTTCACATATACATATTCATCTAATGGTACAAGATGAGTCAAATGGTTAAGGAGATTAAGAGGCCACCACATGGTGTAAGCACGTAAAGTAGTAGGCTAACAATAGGATCTTGAGATTAATGTGTTATTGACAAGTGGCATGAGCACATTTAAGCTAATATAAGATCAATGAAACATGTTTAATCATGTAAATAAAGATCAATAGAGTGAGAAAAGTTAAAGAGTCAAGATTTGACAGTAAAGATCTATGAGGTCAATGTGAGTAAAGACAACTAGGAGCATTTTGATTGGTTCAAGTCAATTTTTGATATAAAAATTCAAATTCAAGGGAAAATTTTCAACCAAAGAAAATAGGTCTTATAGGTTCATCCCATCACCATTGGATCTTGGATAAATGGACATAAAGGGACCTAAATCTTAATATGGACCTTTGACTTAAGGGTTTGTGTCATGCAAGGTTTATTATACAATTGTGTTCACCATTTTTTATAAGGACCTATGCATATGGTAAACTCTCAGTTCCTACAAAGATAGAATGGGTATATTTGGACTAAATATAATCAAGAAATGGGGATATATAGTCTATATGTCTACATTAACATAATGACTATAGGAAAAATAATAGTTTAACATTGGTTTTCCATCTATAGTAGACTTATGAACATGGCGACAAGTTCAAGCATGATCTAGTTTGAGTAAGAGCTAGTATTTTAAATGATGTCATGAAGGAATACATGTATACCCCAATGGCTTCATCTCTAAGACCAACTGCATGAAAGGAACCTTTCTCTCCACTTTTACATGCCATGATGAACTAGTGAAGAGCAATTAGCACCAAGATAAAGGTATAACAAATTGATCGGATGGTTATAATTGCATTGATTCCAATACCTAGCTTAGAATAACTTGATCCCATCATTACAATTATCACAGAGCATCAATGAGAGAATAATGTGACTTTTCAACCACTTGAAGTAACCTAGACCAATGAAGAAGCTTGAGTTAGCATAAATTTAGAGGAAATTAAAATTGTGGTTAATATGGATTTGAGCTCATTGATTCCTCTTTTAGTGTCAAATTATCTCTCTCTAAAGGACCTTTCTTTTTTAAATATATCCTTTGATCTATTGTTAAGTATCCCTCAGGTTGGTATGACAAGACTTTGCTAAAAATTGTATTATACACCTCTTGGAGTAATGATCAAAACATTTTGTATTTGTTTGCTAATCTATGCTTATTTTTTGTATTTGTTTTATATGTAAAAGTGGTTGTCATCTTCCCTTTGTAGTTCCAAGTTCAACCTAAGTGATAATAAACTTTCTTGTAGGTCATCTAGTGTGTCTAAAGGTTAATGTCTTAGGTATAGAGTGGATAATTGACTATAAATACTTCCAATCAAGCTTTACCCTCATTTCCCTCCAACCTAAGTCCTTCAAATTGACTTCTAGGTGAAGTGTTATTTCTTGGAAACCATTGTAGACATATAATTAGTTCTATTCATAGTTTATTAGTGTGTTAATGAGTTGAATATTTAGAGTGGATTTTGAACATTCGATGCATCACCTCCTTTAGAGTAGGTTCAATTCATGCATTTTCTAACTCTTTTCCCCATAAGTAACTAGTTGGCATAAATAAGAGAATTTCAAGATACATTCAAGGATATAGCCCTTAAATATAGAGGCTCATTTCCAATATAGGTACATCCACATACCTAGAAATGTTCTCATGTTTCCCAAATCTAGAATAATCTTAAATAACTTATTTTAGGGTGAAATATTTTGTGACAATAGTTCCTTATTGAGTTATAGAGGTGGAAGAATTCTTATTTTTACCATCAATCTTCCATCTAGGAGAATCCTTGGCATAATGGTCTCTTCTACATGTAAACCATCCACTAGGTGGTCCCTTTCTCTCATCTTGATTATCACCCTTGAATCCTTCTTTGAAACTACCTCATAGTTTCCTATTCCCTAAAGCATTACTGAATCTTGCATTCTAACTATTGAGTCAATTCTTAGAATTCCCATTCTACTTCTAGTTATTCTTCTTGAAGGGTATCTTAAAACTACCAAAATTATTTTTAAACTTTTATTTGAGCTCTACAAGTGACTTCATCTTTTGTTCCTATCTGACTATCATCTTAAAGACCTAATCTATGGTTTATGGTCCATGCACATTCACTTCACAACTAATTTTGGGTTTTAATCCCATAATGAACTTTCTAATCTGGAAACATTCATCCTTCTTGTACTATGGAACATATTTCAAGAGTTTTGTGAATTGTTCCTAGTATTTATTTACTGATAAATCCCCTTACTTTAGATTCTATAAATATATTTATTTATGATCAAAATAAATATTGGGTAGCCACCATGCTCTAAAAAGAGTCACAAACTACACCCATGTAGTAATATAATAATCAAGGTTCATCTGGTAATCAAGGAATCCGAGGGTGGTTAGATCATATGTTAGCTTCACAATGAAAGGAAAACAAAATGAAAATGAACACAATAACAAGCATAACACTATATTTCCTAGTTAAAATGGGGAAGCATGGTGAATAAATCTAATTAAAAAATCACAACTAAAAATGGAAAGAACTTACACCATTCCTTACTCATTCCTTGAATGCCCTAAGAGATTTCTTTGTTTGGCTTGCTCAGTTTATGCTCAAGAGATCTTTGGCAAATGGAGTTGTACAGATCCTTATCCCCTTGGCACCATGGTTTAGATCATGCTTGCTTGATGTATATTCATGTCTTGGCTTGTGATTTTGGAATCATAACACAATGCCATGTAAAATTTCTCAAAAACATTTATTATAATACTGCTATGTTCAATCTCTCCAAATGAAGAGGTCTAAGCTTATATTTATAGGCTTAGTAACTAACCTTAACCCAAGGTGAGTTAAGGTGTATTTTGGGCTTAGAATGGGTTTAAAATTTACATTTATGAGTTAATTAACCCTAGTGGAGTTAAAAGGTATCAAATGGTCATGATTAGAAATGAATAGGCATGGGTGGGATATTTTGGATATTTAACAACTCACAAAAAGGTAATGATGAATTCTTAGGATATCCTTTGATTTTTGAATTTCCTTTTTGATAATTCATTTAATTTCTTAAGTATAATTTAATTAAGGCATTTGATTAGGTTTTGTATGTTAATTAGTTCTATTTAGGATTTTTGAAATTTTAAAGATTTTTGAATTGATTGATGTGTGTATTTGTCCCATTTAATTTTTTTACAAGCCAAATTTGAGGCATTTATAAATTATTAGGATAGATGTGAAAAATTTGGTGAGAATTTATCCAAATTTTGGTATGAAGCCATTGCTGGCCAATTTTAGATGTCTATAATATGCCCTTATTTGGGAAGGCATTGTAAGATGTAAGCACAGTAACATATTCTCAAAGAATAAAAATGTCTTGTATGCTTATGACTTCAAAGGAAATGGATGAACTATAGGGTGGACCCTTGAGGGAGAAGTTTGGAAAAGGGGTCATCAAAATGGTCCCTCAAAAGAAGGAAATAAGTGAATCAAATAGATGGAAACACAATGATTTACCCAGAAATGGTTACAATCACTAACAATGCAAGTGGGATTATGTACAATGATTTTCCTATAGGCGGTTATAATCATTGGACCCTGGTAGTGGAAAATATGATATGAACAATGCAAGTGGGATGGTGTATAATGGTTTTACCAAAGGTAGTTATAAGCATTATACCTTTATTATGAAAAACTCACCTTAGTTGGGCAAAAGAAAGTGAATGATTTACCCAAAGGCAATTATAATCATTAACCTTTAAATTGGTGGAAACATAATGATTTTCTTGAAGGAGCCTATAATCACTAAAAATTCAAGTGGGATAGTGTACAATGATTTATCCAAATGTGGTTATAAGCATTGTACCTCGATTATGGCAAACAATTGGAAACACAATGATTTTCCCAAAAGTGGTTAAAATCATTGAGAATGCAAGTGGGATGATATACAATGGTTTTACCAATGGTGGCTATAAGTATTATATCTTTATAGTCGAAAATATGATATAAAAGATGCAATTGGGATGGTGTACAATGGTTTTCCCAAAGGTGGTTATAAGCACTATACCTTGATTATGGAAACTAAGCCCCAATTGGGTGGAAAAAAGTGAATGATTTAACCAAAGGTGGCTATAATAATTAACCCTCAAATTGGTGGAAATGCAATGATTTTATTTAAGATGGCTATAATCATTGTAATTAAAAATGGGATGGTTTACAATAATTTTCCCAAAGGTGGTTATAAGCATTGTACCCCGATTATGGAAAATAAGCCCCATTTGGGTAGAAGAAAGTGAATGATTTATCCAAAGGTAGTTATAATCATTAACCCTCAAATTGGTAGAAATGTAATTATTTTCTTTAAGGCAACTATAATAAATATAAATACAAGTGGTATGGTGCACAATGATTTTCCCAAAGGCAGTTATAAGCATTGTACCCTGATAGTGGCAAATATGATGATGTCAAATTGATATAGAGGAAAAAGATGAATTATACAACCTGCTAGTAGGGAGATGCTTGTCTAAACTAACAAGAAGGATAATTATTTCATTATTTAATTACTCTATCTAGGATATGATTTGGATTAGGTTGATAATTGTTTCTAGTGTTAGTTCTAAGGAGATATTGTCATTGCATTTATCATGTAGACTTCTTGAAGCTAATTTTTGCTATTGCACATGACAGTTGGCATCATGATAAAACACCATGATAACATGGCCAAAATATGCATAAGCATTGACTCTCAATCTAATACTCAATTGAAAATAATGTACTAATGATAAAAACCATGATGATAATGTTAGAGTATGAATATGGATTGATTCAAGAATAGTGTGCAAGGAATCACCCAATGAATGCATGTAGACTAAATCAAGGAAAATATTACTTAAAGTAAATAAATAGGTACAAAAAAAATAAAAAAACAATGATTAGTCCCAATGTGAACATAATCAATACAACACAAACAAGATGAAGAAAATTGCCCCTAGAAAATAGGTGATAATTTAACAAACAAATAAGACAGGGGAATAGAAGAAAAGGAAGGGGTGGCCAAGTTGTCTCCATATGCACTAGGAAACTAGGCATTGCCTACATAGTTCCATGGATGTGATATCTCAAAAACTTCAGGATGAATGTAGTTCTCCTAGGATATGGAATAGAAGAAACATGATGAATGTGATAGAAGAATATGTGAATGAAATTTTAAAATGGTGAGCTGTGGGGTAAAAAGGCCAAAAATAATGGGGAAATTAAATGACAAGTGATTTCTTGTGATTTAGTGAGGGTTCCTAGAATTTTTAAGGCAAAGAAGTGGTCAATGTTTTTGGAATTTTGGGATCATCTCAACTTGATCAAGAATGATGAGACACTAAATGGTCTAAGATCGTAAAATGGAAAAAACATTAAAATTGAAATTACTTGAAAAATGGTGAGAGCATATAAAAAGGGGGACTGAGCTGACCTCAACAATAATTGAGTACGGCCCACATAGTCCTAAAATGGCCTTAGGTCATAGTAGTTCCACCTGAAAATGAAGGAATTCAACTAGTGTAGTAACTAATTCAAACAAAATACTCACATTTGGCATAATGGAAAAATATAGTATAGGAATGGCAAGTTGGTATGTCAAGGCACAATAAACAAAGGTTGCCCCTAATTTTCCCATAAGTGGTTATAAATGCTAATTTTCCCATAGGTGGTTATAATTAGTAATAATACTAGTGAGACACGTATTTTCCCATAGGTGGCTATAATCAGGCCCACACAAAAAAACATGATATAGAACTAAATAATAAATGAAAGATGCAACTATAAAACTTCTATCATACTACTCTAAAATATGGCCTCTATCTAGAATTCTTGAAATAATTTTTAAAACTGATCTGATTCTTCATGCTAAAAAGTAAAAAGCAATAGATGAACCAACATCAAATGAGCTAGGTAAGGAGGACCAAAACATGTTAGGTTGATAGAATAGAATGGTATAATGGATAAGTGATAGGTAAAGTGATTGGATGGTAAGATGGCATAATGGTATAGTACAAAAAATAATGTTGATAATATGGTGCAACTTGAAATGCTCCTCATAGATAATACACCAAGTTGCTTAAGAGAAATAATGCTTGAGGTGTATAATGTTCATTGGCTCATCAAGTTCATATCCATCTAGTGTGGTGAGCCTGTATGCTCTTACACCATAGTCTACAACAATGATGAAATAACCTACCCAATTGGGTTTGAACTTGCCTTTATGTTTCTTATCGGTCATGGTATTCTTTTAACTTTCCTTAAGAATAGGATCACCAAGATAAAATTATTTATGTTTCACATGTTGATTTTAGTACCATAGATTTGATTTAGATATGCTTGAAGGTTGTTTACTACATCCATGTGTTTCTCATCAAGTAACTCTATCTCTTACTAGTGAGCTACTTGATAGTCTTCATCTTCCAGGACATGTTTCAAAGAGATGTGTAGTGAAGGTAACTCAAACTCAAATTGAATAATGGATTTAGTTCTATAAACAAGTGAGTATGGAGTGGCACCTATGGGAGTGCGGTGATTGGTATGGTATGCCTAGAGTGTAAAAAATATTTGAAGGTGATAATTTTGATTGACATCATTGAAAATATTTTGAATGATGTTAACAATGGTTTTTTTAGATGCTTTGGCTTGGCCATTATCTTGAGGGCAATACATTATGGTAAAATGTTGAGTAATTTTGTACTCAGGACATAATAATTCAATGTCCTTATTCTTGAATGATCTATCATTATTAGATATAATATTCATGGGAATACCATAGTGGAAAATTATATGGTTAAAGATGAATTGGGAAATTTGCTTTCCAATCATGTAAGTGAGGGGTATAGTTTAAAATCACTTAGTGAAATATTATATGGTGTTAAGGATATGTTTATGGCCATTAGATGAGGTGGGGTTTATATTCCCAGTGCGATCAAGGCCCCATGTAGCAAATGGCCACGGGGTCAACATTGGTTTCAAAGTTTTAGTCAAGGCATGAATTAGATTAGCTTGTCATTGAAATTTATCACATCTTTTCAAATATGTATCTACATATACATCCATTATTAGCCAATAATACCTAGAATGTAAGATATTTTTGGATAGGACTACCCTACTAGTGTGGGCTCCACATACCCCTTCATGAACTTCCCATAACACTAGTGTATATTATACCAAAGTTAAACAATGAAGTAGAGTTCCATCAATACTATGGTAGTATAGGTTGGTCTGAGTAAGGTATAACATTGGGCATTATGGATGAAGGCTTTGGATTGTTTATGGGATAAGTTTGGTGGCAGAAAATGATCATGGAGATAAGTTTATAGGTCTAAATACTAAGTAGATCTAGGACAAAAAATATCATAGATAATTGCAATGGTTGATGGTTCATGAGTTGGAACTAATAAATTTTCAATGAGAAATTCATAGTCTTTTACTATATTTTTATATCAAATCAAAGATCCAATGGTATCCATAACATCTATTGTTCTATTACTATCCCTTGGCATATACTCAAACTAGATGTTGGCAATCTATTGCTTGAGAGTGTTGACCATGGCCTTGTAGGGAACCATCTTATCATCTTTGATATAAAAGTGGTATGTAACCTAATTGATGATTAACTATGAATCACCTTAATCCTTTAGATGATGTATTTTCCATTATACTACCTATCAAAGTCTTGTGATGAGTGATTCATATTCATCCATGTTATTAGTATAAGAAAGATGATTATGAATGACTTAAGGATTAAATACCCCTATGTTATAATAAACAAAAGACCTGCCCCTAATCCATGTGTTATGAATGAACCATCAAAATACAACTTCTAGTGTTACTCCTTAAGAGGTGTGTCAATTATGGTCATAATGGATTTATCTAAAAATTAGAATGTTAGTAGCTATGTGTCTAAAAGGGGTGCTTCCACATGCTGATCTACAAGAAATTGTCTCTCCATGGCTTTTTAGTTCACATGATCTATCTCAAATTCACTGAGAAACATGATCCATTTGGCCATGCAACCTTTTAAAGTTGTTTTGAATAGTATATGCTTGAGTGGATCTACTTTTGAAATGACCATGATCTTATTATTGAACATGTAATGTCATAGTTTTTAAGTTATGAAGACCATAACTAAACAAGTTTTTTCAATGGGTGTATAATTATGTTCATACATAAATAATGTATGACTTAGATAGTACACATCATGCTCTTTTCCATTATCATTATGTTGAGCTAGAAGTTCCCCCAAGGCATTGTTTGTCACTGATAGATATAGTAGGAATGGTTTCCCTAGCATTGGAGTCAATAAAACTAGTGGATTTGCAAGATAGTCCTTTAGATATTGAAAAGCTTTATGACAATCATCATCCCAAAGAAATGTGACACCTTTATTCAAAAAATATGTAAAAGGATGGAACTTATTGGCCAATTGAGATATGAATCATCTTAATAAACTGTATCTTTCCTGATAAACTTGAATCTACTTCAAATTGGTTGGTGATGGCATGTTTGTAATGGTACATACTTTGGATGGATTGACTTCAATGCCTTGGTGAGACACAATGAAGCCAAGAAATTTACTTTAAATAAATACAAAAACACATTTCTTAGGGTTGATCCTAACTTTGTATTCATGTAGTTGTTCAAATATCCTCCTCAATGTTGTATGATGATCGACCTTGGTCTTTGATTTGCCTAGTATGTCATCAATATAGTCTTCAACAATGTCATGCATCATACCATGAAATATGACTATCATGGCTCTTTGATAAGTGTCCCATACATTTTTGATACCAAATAGCATAACCCCATAATAGAATGTTCCCTATGGAGTGGTGAATGTTGTTTTATGTTAGTCTTTTAGTGTAATTTGAATATGATTATATTTGAAGAATCCATCCATTAGTGAAAGCATCTCATAACCTATTTTAGAGTTGACTATCATGTCAATTTTGGGAAATATAAAGTCATCCTTGGGGTAGGCTTTATTTATGTCTCTAAAATCAATTTAGATTATGATTCCTTCTATATTTTTACTAGTGAGTACAACATTAGAAATCCATTCAGAATAGTTGATTGGCCTGATACATATTACTTATAAGAGATTTTAAAACTCTTTCTTAACTAATACAATAATGTGAGAATGTATTTTGCATAACTTTTATTTCATGGGTTTGGTATTAGGATGTACCATAAGGTGGCGAACAGCCAAGGTGGGTTCCAAACTAAGCATCTCAAAATAAGCCCATGCAAATATATCCACAAATTCTTGCAATAGGGTTGTATGAACTTCACGTTCCTCCTCAGTGAATGACATACTTAATTTTATCCATTTTAGGTCATCTAGAGTCCTAATTTTAACCTCTAAAGTATCCTCCACTAGAAGGCTTGATCTATCTTCAAGAATAGTGGGAAAATATTTGAATTATTTGGCTATGTCAGAGTCATATGTTAGGATTGGTTCTTTAATTTATATTAGATATGATGAATTAGAATACCCTAAGGGTATGGATGGCCATTTAATGAATGTTATTGGAAACTCTTGAATAATAAAATCAAATTCTTATTATTTTTCAAGACTGAATTTGGATCCATAGACAAATTCATCAATATTAGTATCTTGAATGATTTAATCAAAAACATATTCTTCTTTAAGACTAAACTTGAACCCATAGATAAGTTCATAATTGGTTGTCTCTTGGTATATATTTTAATAAGGTTGAACACTCCCATCTAATGGCACCTAAAATAGGTTTTCACCACTAGACTGGCCTTTATCTTTACTTTTTCCCTAGTCCAAAAATGCCTCAAAGACATTTTCACTTTAGGACATCAATGTTTTTTTAATTGATTTTGGCTAAGGGTGTTCACCCACTCTCCAAAATAGGATTCAAGACCTAAATTGATTGAGAACAATTTTTTATTGTCCCAATAGAACATTATCCCTAAGGCCTAGAAATTTTCAAAAGGCCTCATCATTCTAAAACTCATCAACCAACACATTGGATTCTTATTGGCCTTAATCTATTAGTTGGGGATAATATAATGGTAATGTATTATGAAAAATGATTGGTCTAAGGGTACAAATGGCATTATTGTCAAATAAATTGGTATGGGATAGGTCATCAAATGGCATATGATCAAAATCTACTTTATTACCAATATCATTGTCACTAGTAATTAGCAGTCGAACTCGAATAAGATATGTGGGGTCACCCCCAGGTGGTTTAAATCCAAATCCATAGGTCCCTTTGTACCTATTCATACAAATTGGCTCAATTTTTCTCTATTGATTTAGCCTGAAGCTTCCTCATTCATAGTCTTGGCTCTCCATAATCTAATTAAGAATGGGATATTTGGAACTCTAATAAAAATTAGCCAATCTATCATTATATAACCATGATTCATTACCTTCAAGAGGGTCCTATGATTGGTCAAAGTTCAGTATAAAAGTGACAAGTGTTAGACTATGATGTTGAATTTTTCCCTTTATTTGCCATTACATGAGTGGTTTGGATTTTGAACATCTAAAGGACTTTGGGTTCTGTGGAAGCTTTGTAATGTAAACTATGTCATGGGTCAGATAATCTCTTGGTCTATTATTCAAGATGGTATAATGATGGGACATCTCAAGAGGCAACATGTGGGAAAGTGAATCAAGGGTATCAAGGTCAATGCATTTAACCTTTATTAGATCAATCAATATTACTTTCCCCTTGTCTTTTTTGGAAAATATATTCATGCCAAAATGGTAGTTGTACCTTTTGAACTTTGCCTCTAGATGTTTGTAATGCTCATATGGATGTAAATGTCCTAAAATAGTAACCTCTATTATTAAATGGGAGAATTAGATACACTGGTGTAATGCCAATGGGATTGCATGAATTATGTGTAGCCAAGGTCTACCAAGAAGCATGTTATATGACAAATATAGATCTAACACATGGCAAAGTATATCATGGGTCAATGGCCCAATGATAATTGGTAAGGTAATGGTGTTTTTTTATTATCATTCTTCATTGTCATGTACCCATGAAGCTTGATGAGCTTTAGAGACACAATATTTAGGTCTGATCCATTATTTATGAAGACACATTTCACATCATTATGTAAACTTAAATGTATAAATGATTATTATGAAATGGGCCAAGGGATGACATATCACTTTGGTTGAAGGTTACTTATTAGCTTGGAACTAGGCATCTAACCAAAGATTGGAATTTGTTAGGAAATATGTTATTGGATACTTTTGATTGACCAAGGAACTCTGTCAAGATGTTCTTATGGATTGTGGATGTATGCAATAAATCTAAAATGTTGATTTGTGCTAGCATATTTTATAATTATTCCACAATGTCAAACATCCTTTTGTGGACAACATAAAATGGCTTATTCTAAGGTAGAATATTTGGTTAGATGATGGATGAAGTGGCATATGGTTGTTGGCCCAATATGGTAATCCTTAATTGATGAGTTATGATTACACAATGAGGATTAGGTATAGGACCATTATTTCTAACAAATGATGGAGGGGGACTAGGTAGGATAAGTCTTTGTTACTAGTACACTTGTGCATGGTCACAAGCTAACAATAAGTTAATTATAGAAGGTCCAAACATGGAAATCCCTACTTGTTGGTTTGCCTGTATGTGGTTACAGGTCAAGGAAGGATTACCACCATAGGTTGGTTGGTTGGGAATGATTAGAATGGTCTTGTCTTATTAGGACTTGGCCTAGGATTAATGGAAATGGTGTTGATATGACCTCCTAAAATATGGCCTATAACTACATTGTAGTCATATGGAACTACATGGTATGTCTATTGGTTGTTTTTACTATTTTGGCCATAGTTTTTTCCATTGTTAGTTTTGCTATTGGTTTTGTGTTGGTTCTATTGATCCTACTAGTTTAGCCTTGGTTGTTGATATTATTCTTGTTGATGTTCCACTAGTTTCTATTATTGCTATTCTTGGTTTTTATGTTGAAGAAAAGGATCCTAATAAATGTTGAGGTTTTGATTATAGGTGGAAACTCCATGATCTAATGTGATCTCTCATTTTCCAACATTTTTTCAATACATTTTTTATTTGCACACAATGTTGTAAATTATGGTCATTGACCTAGTGATATTTGTAGAATTCATTTGGCCTAAATTGGTCTATAATGTCATCACCCTCCATAATTTTCCATTTTGGAGTAGGCCATTTAATTAGGTTGGTTGCAACAATTTTGCAAAAAATTGATTCAATGGGTTCTCCAAGGTTATAAAAGACATGATGAGTAGGCAGATTTGTTCTTGGAGGTGGGTTTTGCAAAGGCATAAACTCTTGTATTTGTTACATTTACTACACTGATCTAGGTTGTTATGCTTGTTTCACATGCATTTTTTTCTAAAGAGGTTTTTGGTGAGGAGTCATTTAGAATGGTAGTGTGAGTTGAGTAGATGGTGATTGCACCTTTTAGACATATCATGACTCTATTACTCTATTACCTAACACATTCTTATTATGAATGAATTATGTGTTTGTCATAGTTATTAGCCTAGGTTTATTGTGATACTTGTGCTTGGATTGGACTTTGATTTTGGCCATTATTTTAGTTTTGGTTCTAGATATGATTTGATGAGGTTAGTTTAATGGTCCCTTTGTTAATGAGGGATCTTTCAATCACCAAACCTTTATCAATGATCTCTTTGAATGTGTGTGCACACTACAACTATAGATTATAAGATATCTCACTATGTAGATTTTTGATAAACATAGCGGCTAGTTTCTTATCTAGTAGATTGTGGGTGAATTGACTTGTAAGGGATCTCCATCATTATAAATCGCTTGTGAAGCTTCTACCAACTTTTTGTTTGGCTTGCATTATGTCTACCAATGAAGTCTCATGCTTGATATTGTAAGAGAAGTGATACATGAACTTGTCCAAAATATCATCAAAATCATATATTAAATTCTTGGGCAACTTTAAGAACCATTATAATACTTGTTTTACTAGGCTTCATGGAAATAATAGCAAAAGGTAAATGTAACTATAGGCCACTGGTTGGCATGCAAAAAATAATTCTATCAAATGGACCTTGGGGTCACCTTTCCCTTTGTATTTGTCAAAATTTGGTGGTTCATACCCTAAAAGAAATGATATCTTCAAGTACTCTATGTTGAAAGGGTAAGAACACATGTTGTCTAACTTGAACCTTTTAGTTAATTTCCCTACTTGAATGAGGGCAATTATATCATTTATTGTAGCTCTTATTTGAAGAAATTAGTGGAAATATTGACCTATTGAGATGGAGGTTGAGTGGTCACAAGTGGATTACTTTGACCAGAGTCTGATGGATGCATTTGTTGTGGAATGTTAGATTGGCAAAGAAATGGACCAATAATATGCATGCATGGATTAGGGTGTGATTATTTAAATTACACATACTATGGTGCAATATTCTAGTTGGGATTAGGTATGTAAGCCTAATGTTGGGAATATTGTGGTTGAGATGGATGTATATGGCCATATTATACCTACTAAGGTTGAATAGGGACATGCTACTGACTAATCACACCTATATGATTGAGAGGGACTTGTGAACTAAGACCTTATTTTTAAACATGTGTAATGTTTTACACAAAAGGCCATTTTTACATAATAGGTACTTGAGGAATAGTGAAACCTCTTGGTTGCGCTAATCCCTATTGGGAGTGGATGAATGTTGGAGATTTAAAATTTATCATATAAAAAAATTTATGTATTATTGGTTAGACATCATTTGGTTTTAGATCAGCATGTTAGTCTATGACTGAAGATGTATGTTCATTGTTACTTGGTGAGGTGGAACATTGGTTGCCCCCAATTGATGTGGTAATATGTTTTGCCTCTACTACATGGGTACATTGAATGGTACCATTTATTATGGAATTTTACTCATCATCTATTGGGGTGGATAAATATTCATCACATTATATTATGGCATGATGATGTAGAGTATATACCAAACACACTCACTCTACACCTTTCCTCAATATACACTTATTTAATAACAAAGGTTTACACTTACTATTAAGGGTTATTGTGTATAATAATCATGCAAGAATTGGCTTAAAATATTTCAATCATTATTATATGGGTCTAATTGACCTATAACTAACATGTCAACACCTCTCTTTATAGTCCACAACTCTTCATACACTTCCCAAGACTCTACACACTCTTTTACACAATTCTTTCAACTTGCCAAAAGTCCTTATAGCTCTATTTTTTGGATTTGTTTAATTTGTATATTTTATACATAATTATTATAAAAATATACTTCCTAATTAGATACCCTTTTCTCTATTCTAACTCTTTACCAAGTCTTATCCCTTAGTTAAATCTTTGGTCCACCTTTTCAACCCTCGATATGTCTCTATTTAGGCCTATTAGGCCTTTCACCACCCTATTATTATTCATATATCTATAAACATATGGAAACATACACTAAAATGTTTAAACATCTATAATCGCTTCAAACATGTAAAATCCCAACTACATACCAAATTTAAATCATTTTTAATGGTGAAAACTATCTAGAAATTTAAATGGGCCAAGAGTGAATAAAATTTTCTTACAAACTTTTGGTTTGGTTTAAAATGACTGTGAGATGTTATTATGGTCTATCATGACCTATTACCATCTATCTAAGCTTTGGATTCCATGAATTAACTCTCTGTCAAATGTTTTAAAGGAATTTGCACTTGATTGTGTCAAAAGATTGACAGTAAATAGTATGAATCCTTTAAAGAATCAATAACACAATTTTCCAAATGAAAACAAGATTCAAATAAACTTTATTCACATTCAAAAATCTTAAAAAATTATTCTCCAATCATTTTCCAATTAAATCTATAACTTCTTTCTAGGAATAGTCATTCAGTCCACCCAATGTTGCTTTATACAGGGAACAAGGGTTTGTAGAGAAAATGTCTATACACCAAAATATTCTTCACTATTTATTGATACTTATAAAACCAAAAAACAACAAGAGCCTCTAGATACATTTAGAAACAATGTTCAACACCACTTTATGCATGGCATTACAATTCATAGTCCAACAAAATAAGATTGCTATAGGAGACAAAGTCTACATTATAAAAGTATGTGAACAAATGGTTTATTGATTTTATATGAATATTTTCAACCTAAAATAATATTAATTCATCATTTATATATAATAGATATAGTCTACCAGTCCTCATTATTAACTATCATGATAAGCTCAGTCTATAAACAATGTCACTCATACAACATAGGGGTTTTGTGTATACATATATATGAACACCAATGAGTCTATTATAATTAATTACAATTTTTACCTTAAAACACATTCATAACTCATTCAAGAACATTTATATAAATTATCAAATTTCATTCTATAAACTATCATGTCAAATATAGTTTGTAACACAAACATCTAATACAGGAAAAGGGGTCAGTACCTTGCGACAACTTTCAACAGGGGTCCTTTCTAGTCTTATCTCCTTAAATTTTCTCTTCAACCTATCCTAAATTAACCTTAAAACATATTTAAATATAATTTTAAATCTCTTCCTTTTATCAATCAACATATACAATTTGAAACAAAAATAAAGACCTCTAAATAGGGGTCTGTGTGAATTCTTTATTCAATAGAGATTTCAAACCACTTCAATTGCCTTCATATAAATCTTGTCCATTATCCATTCCTATAATATAAATTGGATGTGAGATATAAAAACAAAACTAACTTATAACTCCCTAGATAGGTGTATAACTACCTCTAATCATCTTTTCTAAGAGGGGTCTCCTTTTATTATATTATATTTCTTGATTTACACTATATGGCATATCTATAACCATTATAGTTGACTCATGACCATTTTATAAACCTTATATAATGAATAAACCTATAGACATGTTTGGTACATATTTCCCTCTTCTTATATGCATAAAAGTCATTTGACAAGGATTGACAACATTTAAATATTCAAATAGTGTTTTTGGTAGGAAATACTCATATTTAAATCCTATGCACTACAAGACTATCTAGATTCCTCAAATGGACTAATCAGGACCCTTTGAACATATGAGACAACTATCAAATTATTTAAGATAAAAATTAATCATTTTGGGGTCCTCATGGGATGCCCCTGCATCACACACCATTGGTCATTGGCTAACTACTTAATCTTTATTATTAGGTGCTAGAAGAAGTAGCTGGTTAAGGATTAGAGGTAGTTAGTCATGGTTAGGAAGTAAAAAATCCTACTCCTTGAGATTTTGAACCACTAATGGTGTTAGTCAAAGGTACATTTTTTTGTTGACTATTTTTTGTGTGCTAACACCACTTTGGTCTAAATTGGATAGTACTTCCATATTGTCCACTATGTTTTGATTACTATTCTAAGTAGAAGTAGAAGACACTTCCTTGATGGTTAGGGAATTAAACATATTTTATGTTGAGGTTTTTGTGTAACTAGGTATAAACCCTAATTTTATTAACCTATCAACTCAAATAAGACTCTTTTTGAAGGGAGTGACTAAATAAGAGGTACATTTAACATGGCCACATTGTTAAAGTTACATGTTAGGTTTTGATATGTTAGGTATGATATTTGCATTTGAATAAAGTGGTCCTCCATGAGGCCTCTTTATGTGACAATAATACACATATATTGATATAAAATTAGTATAATGGAATTAGGTTTACTAGAAGAGGCATGTTCATTATTCGGAAAAGACATATTATAAGGCCCTTTTGGTAGACTTAACAAGTTGTCATGGGGAAAGTCTGCCAGAATTTGAGCCCTTACATCATAGGTCAATGGAACTATATTTTAATAATGTTGTTGTTGGATTTTTTCTATGACTAATGGTATACTATCCAAATATTAGGTGGTCTATTCTTGAGCTTGCTCCATGTAAGGAGGTGTGGTAACTAAACAATTGGTCAAAAGATATTGACTTTGTTACCCTATTTGAATGTTATAAGGTGGATAAGAATCTTCCTCCCAAATGACCTCATCTATAAAAGGGTTTTGAATAAAGTCCTCTTATGTGACAAAATTTTCATATCCTAGATTATGCATGGCTCCACTACATATATAGTGATACATGGTCAAATATATGACAATTTTTTCACAACAAGATGATATCAAAGTTATACAAACTCTAAAAAGTTATGTCTAAAAAGATAAAAGAGTTTCAAACTCTTTCTATCTTAGTCTAGGGTGGAGCTACATCTCCAAAAATTATATACAAAGACTTGGTAAAATAATATAATTTTAAGTGTCTAACATCAAGTGTCTCACACAAACAAGTTCAAGTAAAATGGACTAAAGACAAGATGCCAAATTCTAGGTTAAAATATGTTCCAATAGGTCTAAACTAGGAAAGGTTAAAGAGTCACTAGGACTTTTGGCCAAATGCAGTGTTAAAATATAAGCTCAAAATAAGGCTAATGTTAAGACTTTTGGCCAAACATGGTGTTAAAATCTAGACTTTAAACAAAGGATGATGATAAGATTTAACAACTTAGAACATTTTGGCAATGATTAGGCACTTGATTATAAATATAAACATAATTAAATTGGTATAAAACATAAAGCAAAAGGAACTTTGAAGATGGACTAATTTAGCAAACAAAGTTACAAACAAAAAAGTTTCTAAATTTGAGAAATGGATTAACCCATGTTATACAACCCAAAAAATAAATATATGTGTATCATCCCCTACATGTCAATGCCTAAACCAAAATCAATCAATGTTTGGATCCTAACTTGTAAAATTTAATCAAAGACTCAACTTAGGTAAACTATGGTTTTGATGACCAATAAGCTAGGCAAATTTGAATAGCAGACTATGTTAAACAAAGATACAACAAGACACATGATTTGGTTTAAACAATGTGAAAATTAGACACAAGATAAGACAAGTTTATGAAATAATTTGAGTAGTGTAATGACATTAATGATATTAAAAGGTATGAAAATGGTTCATTTCAAAGAATTATAAGGAAAAAGACTTTAAATTATTTGGGAATCATAACATTATCCATCTCAATCAAGTTCCACACTCAACACTTTTGACACAAACATTTTCTATGTTAAAATAAGGTGTCAAATGGATGGCATAACACCTCCTCAAATAATGGAGTAATGTGGACAAACAAACTCATTTATGAAGTGGTATAAATGACAAAGTTTTAAATCTAACACACCAACTAATACAAGAATAAATGAAAAAAATACAACTAATTATAATCATCCTAGATCTTATCAAGGTGTGGTAAAGTGGGGTTGACTAAAACTTATAAGTTATGACCATCTATATTGATCACAATTATGGATAACATAAGAGAAGCATCATGTCAATTGAGTTCATACCAATCAAATTATCATGTAAGGGTCTATTCCTCTACATGATAATACCATTCGTGGACTACTTAGTGGTATCCACTAGTTGACCAGACTTGACTCGGGCCTTTATTACTATAAGAGAGATTATCCACTCAACCCCCTAGCTCTAGTACTATGTGTTCCTATATTTGTATACCTTAATGTGGAGCATGGTTGAAACACTACTGGGAGATGAATTCCTAGGTAAATGCTTCCCTAGAGAACATATGATAGGTAATGGCATCCCCTTCACAAGCCAAAATGCATAAAAATGAAAAGACTAGTAGAAAGACTTTAGGGTTGCTTTTAGATCACCCAATACCATACAAGTTTTGGGGAGAGCCTAGGCAAATTTATTTCTATGCCTTGGAATAGGCACCAAATGTAGTGAAATGGTGCTTTTGATCACTTGAGTTACCTTTAAGGGATGGGGGAGAGCATATGTGTGCTATTATCTTTATGAAAACAAATAATCAACAAATAGTTTGTACACAATTACAAGTGAAGTTTGATTTTATACACCTAATTGAAATGTGATGATGCTCTTTACTTTGGCCCTTAGCTTAAGTGTGAAAACTTGAAATAAATACATAAAACCACTTAAGCAAAACCATCTATGTTTTAAGCCCAAAATCTAAATGTGTGAGACTTAGCCTAAGTTTGTTTTTAAACACCAAAAAACAAGTGTTCAAGACTTAAACATTAGTTTTAAGTCACCAAAAATGAAGTGTTTTTAAGACTTAGCCATCCTAATTCCTTTTAAACACCAACATACAAATGTGCAAGATCTAACATGTTTGTTTTAGTAACCAAATTAAAATATGAAAGATTTAACTAGATTCCTTTTAAAATCCCAAAATGAAATGTTATTTAGCCAAAAATAGAAAATATGTGTTCCAATCACATCTTAGACCTTTAATTGTTACATAATAACCTTCTACTTATAATCTCTTTTTATTATGAGAAAATTAACATTGAAAAAGGAGCTCATAGATTTTATTTTTAAAAACATAATGACCATGCTCAGTTAGAACTAATCAATGCCAATTCCAAGTCAACCATTGCTAATCAGTGTCAAAGAGAACCAATGTCGATCATGAAGAACCAACACTAGTTTATTAAGACCATCATTGATCACATGTGAACCTGAAGGCAAAACTAACACAAAACAAAAAATATTATGTTAGACCTTGGTTAAATATTTGAGAAAACTTGCAAGGCCAAGCTTATTCAAGGAGCTTAAATGCTATTGAAACCAAGAAGTCACAAAAAAGACTGATATAAAGAATCAAAATGCAAGTTTTAAACCCATTTTCCCCCTAAAATCCAACTAACAATGGTTACACAGGATTAACCTCATTTAGGCATAACTATGGTTGGTTTAGGCCAAACTAACACTAGTTAGGCCTGACTGATATTGGTTTTAATGTAGATTCAAGTTAGAAAAATAATCCCAAATGCAAAAAAATTAAATACAAATTTACAATTTTAATGATATTCAAGCATTCTTTTGATGGTTTTTGAATTGCATATTCATCTCCTTGCTATGTGGGGTGCTCATGGTCCCACCAGGCATGACATTTGTGATCAAGGAATCTAATAAAGGTGGTTATATCATATGTTATCTTCATAATGAAAATAAATCAAAATGAAAATGAACACACTAACAAGCATAACACTATCTTACCTAGATAAAGGGAGGGGCATGGTGAAGAAAACCAATTCAAAAAGCATAACTAAAAATGGAAATAACTTACACCATTCCTTACTAACTCCATGAATGCCCTAAGATATTTCTTCATTTAGATTGCTCGACTTGTGCTCAAGATATCTTTGGCAAATGGAGTTATGTGGCTCCTTCTCCCTTTGTCACCATGGTTTGGCTCATGCTTTATTGATGTAGCTTCATGGCTTGGCTTATGATTTTGGCATCATAACACTATGGTCATGTAAACTTGCTCAAAAACTTGTATTATAACACTACTATGTTCAATCTCTCCAAATGAAGAGGTCTAGGCTTGTATTTATAGGCATAGCAACTAACCTCAACCCAAGGTGAGTTAAGGTGTATTTGGAACTTGGAATGGGTTCAAACTTTACCTTTTTGAGTTAATTAACCCCAATAAAGTTAAAAGGTGTCAAATGGTCATGCTTAGCAATGAATAGGCATGGTGGGATATTTTGAATATTTGAAAACTCACAAAAAGGTAATTATAAATTCTTAGGATATTATTTGAGTTTTGAATTTCCTTTTTGATAATTTGTTTAATTGCTTAAGGATAATTTAATTTAGGAATTTGATTAGGTTTTTCATGTTAATTAATTATGTTTAGGATTTTTGACATTTTGAAGATTTTAAAATTAATTGATATGTGCATTTGTCCCATTTTATTGTTTTATAAACCAAATTATATTTTATGAAGCCAAATTTGAGACATTTAAAAAAATTTAGGCTAGATATGCAAAAGTTGGTAAGAATTGATACAAATTATGGTATGAATCCATTGATGGCCAATTTTATATGTCTACACATCTCAATATTCTTGTTATCCCACCAAATTGTTGCTTCACTAGCCAATTGGTAAGCTCCCCATATAGCGTTAGCTACCTCAGAATAATTCTAAATATCAAAATACTTTTCCATTTTTTTTGAGCCAAGTTTCAGCACCATCACCCAATATTATACCATCAAACTTGGGTGGATTCAATTTCATCATATCCACCATAGTATTTGTAACTACTTGAGCTCTACACACTTGTTAACCTTCCTCATGCCCCTAATCTTGAGGCACTTCCTATTCTAGTAGGATGTTCCTCTAGAATATTTTATCCATATTCCTCCTAAAGTTCATGAACTTACCTCTCTATATTTCATATTATGTCTATTTTACAATTCATGACAATGAGTATTTGATCAAGTTTTATAGCATGTTATGCTACTAGCTAATTCATATTAGATTGAGGGTTTGCATTATAAATTCCCTCACCAACTGATCTACATCATTCTATTTTCTTCATTAAAATTAGGATAATATATTTATATTTGTGGATACATTATTTTCAAGTGTTTAATCTTCACTCTGATACCATAATGTTAAGACCACATTGGGTTAACCAATAGTTACACTAAAATAATTAAATACATAGAGTACACTTATAAAATCATATTTAACTAGATATAAGATTATTGTTTGACTATTAAATAAATCTAAAGCATTAATTATATAAAAAATTTAACCCATTGGCCAACAATATGATTCATTTAGTTTTCAAATAGTCTAAACTAGATTGCAAGATGAATATCTCATATTAAATGTATAGTGGAAAGAATCAAGTACAACAAATACTGATATAATCCACATTTTAGCCATAATATTTATAATTAATAACAAGTCTCACAGCCATTTCTATGTTGAATATTCATTAAATAATGTTCTACAATACAAAAAATTTTAGTGAAAATTAAAATATATAATACAATATGTACAATAGTATAAAAATAGCTTCACAAATAGTTCAATGATCTATAGATATAGCCTGAGTATGATCTCTAATCATTAAAATAGATGATAGAGGGAGAGAATTATCTAAGTGCTTCACCTCCAACCATGTACCAATGGTCTCCTACATGCCTCCCCACTAGGATTTTCTCTACCCTTCATGGAGGGGAAGATAATAATAGTGCATATAACAAGAAATCAACCAAAACTCATGTGTGTACAATCACTAATACATACAACAATCATATATAGCATGGAATCTAATCCTCTATCTACTATGACATAAACATACACATGTAAACTAAAAGTATAGTGGAAATATAATGTCGTATCTATAAAATTACCTTGGCCAAAAAATTTATTGTAGAAATCAAATCTAAAAATATGAGTCAATTCCACTCACACAAAACTCTCTATTAGTGAATCATGACTATAAAAAGATATAATGGGATAGGTATATGAGTTGTATACTAACATCCTCATATAACTATCACCTAGTATCCAAAAATATAGACTAATAATTTTCATATAAATATTCAAAGTATAATAATACAAATTGTAGCATAGACTCAGCCCAAATAACATCATATGATGCAAACAATCATAAATAATGAATCTCATTATTTATATTCACTTAACCATAAAAGTGACAACATAGGCTTATCAAATGAATTGTATTAAAAACTAGATATATACAATAGACTAAAACAAGAATCAAATCATTATAAGTATCTTCTCAACATATCCCTTATTCAAAAATCATATATTTATATTTATCTAATAGAACTTGATCAACAATGTAATCCATGAAATCTCAAAATAGCTCATAAATATAATTAAGTCTATAAGTTTACCTTAGACATATCTCCCCACTTATCATATCATGATATTATTGTATATAAAAAATATCATTAATGTAAGGTTATAACCTAGTGATAACTAAGTCTTCCCTAATGATCCATAGGAATAAGGGTCATTACAAATACTATAATAAATGAAAATGTGTTTCTATGATACATAAGATTTCTCTTCAAAATCATACAACTTATGGAAAACTACCTTGTTGGAATCATAATCATTTTGGGGAGGGGGGGGGGTGTGAATCATTGTTTTCAAAACATTCATTCAATTCCACTTAAGCATACATGAACCATTAAAAAAATCATGAACATATAGAAAAGCATATGTAACCATATAATATCATGAAACACAATAACACATTAAATATGTGGGAAAACATCAAGAGGAAGAAACCCCACTGATATTTGAAAATATAATATATTCCTATAAGACAAAAAAAATCTTTATTGAAGCACCAACTCCACATGGAGAAGCAACCCCAACTAGTCAAGCACCCACTCAACTATGTTTTATCAAGCAACAACCTATAAAGAGGCACCAACCCCCTAGATGAATTAGCACCAACTCAACCACCTAAAACTTTTCATCACCTTAAAAAAATATTTTTTTCTTACACAATAGATGATTATCACCTTCTTTATCTCATCTCACTCTTTTATCTCTCTCAAAATGCCTTGTAGGCTTTTTCGCTTAACTACATCTCTTCAAGATTGATTAGGTCATATGAACTTGATATTAATATATAAAAAAAATAGTATACCTTCATTAAAAATCCTATACACTCATTTTATGTTCTAAAATATCTCCTTCTCAACAATGTGAAATTTCATTCGCATACCCCTTACACTCCCAAATAGGCCTAACATTGCCTTGTATATATACCATTCCTTATTCATATGCCACTTGGTTGGATATTAAACCTTAACCTATTATTTCAGCCATATAATAGGTTTTATTAAATATAATAAACATGATTCAAATGAATATTGATTCCCTCTTGGTCTATCATAACTCTATTAGAACTTATTTCACTTTTAGGTCTCATGGAGACCTAATTTCATTAGGTCTACTTTAGGACACATTACACTTTACCTTCCTTGGAACACTTTAAAACTACACAAATGGTATTAATATATCATATTACAACAAAATATACCCATAATAATCTCATTGAGGCTCCATTACATTTTTTATATCCAACCACCACTTGAAGCACACCATTTGTACTTTTCACAATTAAGCCTTCTCATACATAGGAAGTCTATCTTAAAATATTAAAGATTAAAAACAAATTAGATAATAAAATATGAAAATAAATAATATATACATAAAATAAATTACCTCAGGGTCATCACAATATTATTTAAACACTTCAACTTAGGATATAAAGGCTCAAGAATTCTCTTGTAACTTACTTAAAACTGCTAGAACTGTCAAAAACATAATTATGAAAACTTGAACTTCTAACACCTGTATAGTTAATTTAAAATAAATTAAAATTATTATATTAAATTTTCATAACATATTAAAATACAAAATAAATATGCTCTAATGTCAAATATTGATCTTGTAGACCAATCTTTTGACCTCTCTCCTCACAATCACACCAGGACTAGATAAGCCATTTTGGATTTAACTTTTAAATATATACCTGAATTTAAAGATTAAAAAAAGAATGAAAAGGAATTTTAAGTCACAAAAAACAACACCATATTAATTATATACTTGAATGTATGGCATATAGCCTCAAAAACACCTTTGTAACTCACTCACTCAAAACTACTAGTTTTTATCAAAGACTAGTCATGATGACTTAGACCTCTAACACCCATATAGACATTTTAAATGACTTATTATTCATGTATATGAACCTATGACCTAATTTTATCATTATTATATATAAATATAATATGTTAAAATATAAAATATTGGTATTTCAGACCAATCTCATGACCTTATATCTCACTATCTCATCTAATCCAAATAGGTGAACTTGTGAGCAACTTTTTCACTATATTCAATGACATAAAAAACTTATAAAAAACATTAAAATGTAATTAAATTTACTAAAAAACATATATATGTAAAAAAAAAAAAATCATTTTATCATTAAAAAAAAATTCTAATCATCTTCTCACTACTACTTAGGTTTTTCACTTTTTACACCATTTGGCTTGTTAGTGACTGGCTAACTTAGATGACTAGTTTAGAAAAATCAAGGGATTAAAAATATCTATAAACCTTAATGGACATGAAACATTAGTCTCTAAATTATTTCTCCATCCATTTACTTATTATGTCCAATGCAACATTTGATTTCTATAGTAACTTCTTCTAAAATAAGCCTATGACTTAATATTTTATCTCTCCTCTCTATAACCAATACCAATTCGGGGTACCTAAGAGAGTAAAATATAAGATAAAATAGCTTACCTAAGCATACCAATCCATTTTTATCACTTTTGATTAATATCTTCAACATCAAGTCCTTAATAGGGCTATAAGAGGGTTTTAACCTGTTTCCATTCTTATCAATCATTCATAAAGCATTGCCCCTCAATCCAAAAACAAATGCCTATAATTTTGATCTTGGACCCTTCCCCATAAATCATTAATATATTATGTTCCAATAAAAAGGTTTTATGAGTTGATGAGCATAATAAAATCCTTCTCAAGTTGAGAACCCTTCATTTTGAGCACTTGAGAGACCTTAAAACACAATATCATGTGTTATCATTCAAAATTTGACCTCATAATTCATGAATCACCTTAAAATAATTTGAATCACATTTTTCAATGCTAATATACACTTTCCTTGGAAACTTATCCTAATACCTTGTTAGGCCATGTTCTCTCTCTTTGCTCTTTAGACCTTGATCTGAAAATCACATTAGGTCTTATAAATAACATTTATGCATATTTTCATGAAATATACACCTTAATTACATAATAAAACAACCTCTCTCATGCTTAAAAACTACCATATATCCTTATCATTCCTTGATAATAGATCATGATACCTCATTAGGCTAGGCAAGGTTTAGGAGTAGTCTAGGTGCAGGTTTTTTCTAAAGGTCCTACCCCTATAGGCTCACCTTAAGACTCACATGAGTTTTAAAATTCCTCATATAAATAATCAAGAAACATCATACTACCACTCATTCCTATGTGCACTCATCTTACCAAGCCACCATGCTCACACCTTCTCACAAGGATTAGACTAGGCTTATCAAGACACTTTGTACTCAAGAACTAGTTCTCAACCATGCTTACCTCAATGATATCAAACAAGAGCATTTTTTATACAAAACTCTAAAACCACTATGAAAATATCTTTATAATAAACATTATCTCATGTCACAATGTATACATATAGCCTCATAACCATGATTCAATGGTCACTTAACCATCATACCTCTTTGTGACAATATTGACAACTTTAAGTTGACTTGAAATTCACATCAACCTTAACATAAAACAACAAAATATACATTAGTTACCTCAAAATTATCTCTTGAATTCAATTTCTCTCTTATCACATTAATTCCTTTTCACATCAAACACACAAACTCATACCTTAAAGACCACTCACCATGCATCTTGACTAGATGCACCTTGACATGAATGACAACACATCTCAACAAACTCCCCCTTTTTCATTAATGGAAAAACATTTTTCAATATGATCACTTTCATCTCCCTTAATCTATTCAATCTTCTTATTTAAATTTCTCCCCCTTCGACATTAATGATAAAGGGTCATACACACTACAACTTCTGAAACTACTCATTCTCCCTCTTTGGTAACTATTCTCAAAAATTACAAAATAACTCAGGGCTACCAAGCTCCCCCTTAGATAAAACATCCACCATGTTTTTGATAACTAAAGAGTGTCTTCATGAATCCTAATAAAGTCACCCATTTTTATAAGCACTAAAACAACATAAACTTAGGATATTCCTAGTTTTCCTTGCTCTCACAAGACAAAATATCCTTTAGGATCCTTTTAGGCTTGATTGATACCTTAGGATTAATCTCTTCATCAACCATTTAATCAACAATATGAGCTAATAACAAACATTCCTTACTTGATTTCACATCTGAAGTATGCTCTACCATAGTAAATAGTCCACTTGGTCTTGTCTACTGATCATGACTCACCTTTATTGTCTTTGGTTTCCACACATTCATTTTCGTTCTCTCTTGTACTCTAGGGGATTTAAACCTCTTGTTTTGAATTGATGGCCTTCTAACTCTATTCGGACATAATATTGCAATGTGTCCCACATTATGACAACTATAGAAAATAATCTCATTCATACCTCTTGAATGATGATTCCTTTCATAATCCCATGTATATCCATTTTTAGAGGGTATTTTACACTCTCTTGCTTTATGACAAAATTGATTACATGAAAAATAATAATCATTGAATGAATTAGAATACATAATAGCATTAGGTTATCTGATTGGTCTCTTCATGTTGACCTTCTTGTCTTCATTATCCTTTTCCTTGACTTTAGTTGCCTCCTTTTGGTCTTCTTTGAAACCAAGACTTGTCTTATCATTTTCAAACTTATTAGTAGTCAAGATATTATATAAAGTATCAGTACTCTTTTCAAACTTCATAAAGATATCCAACTTGTTATATGCTTGATCCAATTTAGCCTTCAAGGATTCCATTTAAATTCCATACCTAGTACATTCTTATTCCTTATCTTTTAGGATAGAAGTAACTATCTCTATTTGAATTTTAACCTAATTGATGATCTCATCATGCTCCTTAGATGTGTTACTTAGTCTCTCTTCAAATAAACCAATTTAGTCTTCATAGTCCTTAACTAATTATCTTAGTTTTTTATTATTCCTTATTTATAACTTAAACTCCTCTAGAGCACTCACCAATTATACCTCAAGGTTGACTTCAACCTCTTCTTCATATTATTCTTCATCATCAATAATGCCTTTCCCTTTTAAATAACCCCCATTTCCTATTTCTATATACATGAATAAGGTTTCATTATTATCATGCTCGTGTTCATTATTATCATCAGCATTATCATATGTACTTTTGTCATTTACATTAGATGACATATTATTTTATTAGGTCTAGAAACTTCTTTTATTCTTGAATGACCCTTTCCTACCTTCACAGTTCCTAAAATATTTATTGATTTTTTTAGGCTTATATACCTTATTATCATCACCATGATGTTCATAATGTTCTTCATCATGCTCAGTCTTATCCTTGTTAGGACACTTAGATTCAAAGTGACCAATCTTACCATAGTTGAAACATTTTAAAGGCAACTTACCCTTATACTTCCTAGATCCAAACCTCAATTTCTTATAAAACATGGCTATCAGTTCATCATAATCAATAGATGAACATACCTCATCTTTTACGTTCTTGGATTTTGATTTCTTTTCAACTTTGAATGTTACTTCTTTCTTAGGATGTCTTCCTTTATTTTTTCTCATCACATAGGCAATCAAGATGCCATGAAACCCATCCATTTCTAGCTTATTCAAATATTTCATCTCTTTTGCTATAGATACCTTAGAATCAAATTTAAGAGTTGTTGATCTCATTACCTTTTGAACAACTATAGACTCTTTCACTTATTCTCCTAATCTTCTAATGAAATTGACCAATTCATCAACCCTTAACATGTTGGATACAATGTTCTCATCTTCCTTCATACTCACACTTTCAAACTGCCTTTTGTGAGTCTAAAATTTATCCACCTTCACCTTGGTGTCTCCTTCATAGATAGTCTTCAACTTATCCTAGATCATCTTGGCTGACTCACAATGCATCACCTTCATAAACTCTACCTTTGATAGGCCACATAATGACATTCATTGCCTTGGAATTGCACTTACTTTTCTTATTTCTTGTTGCATTAGTTAGTGGTATAAGAGGTGGAGTGTATCCATCCATAATTGACTACCATATATCATGTCCCATTGAAATTATATATGTCCTCATTATTATTATTCAAATTGTATAATTAATACCATTTAATAATAGAGCCTTATTGGTAGATAAATTTCCTTGAACTTGACTACTAGCCATCCTTACTTCTAGGATCTAATTTAGGCTATTAGATCTAAATCAAAGGACCTAATTTTATACCAATTATTAGAATCAAAATAAATAAGAGAGGGGGGTGAATCAGTTTCATCAAAAAAATCATTCAATTCCACTTAAGCATACATGAACCATTCAAATAAACATGAACATCTAACAAACCATATGTAACCATACAAGATCATGAAACAAGATAACACATTACATATGTGGGAAAAATTCAAGATAAAAAAAACCCACTAATGTATGAAAATGTAATAAATTCCTATAAGATAAAAACCAATCTTTAGTGAAGCACCAACTCTACATGGAGCATCAACCCTAACTAGTCAAGCACCCACTCAACTAGGCTTTAGCAACCACCAACCTTTAAGGAGACACCAACCCCATAGATGACTCAGCATAAAATTATCCACTTGAAACTTTTGATCACCTTCAAAAAACCTTGTTTTTTCCACAAAATATTATGATGACATTCTTTATCTTTTATCACTCTTCTATCTCTCTCAAACTACCTTCTAGGCTTCTTCACTTAACTAGGTCTCTTCAAGAAAAATTAGGTCATATGACATTTATCTTAATATTAAAACATACTATTATAAATTAATTAAAAATATTATACACTCCTTTATGTCTACAAGACCTCATTATACTCAATAATTTGCAATTTTATTCACATACCCCTTACACTCCCAAATAGGCCTAAAACTACTTTGTATATATACCATTCCTTGTTCATATACCACTTAGTCAGATACTCAAACTTAATCTCTTAGGATAGACATGGATTAGGTATGAGGGCATCTCATAAAAATTATTTAAATGAATATTGAGTCCCTTTTGGTCTATGATAACTCTACTAGACCTTATTTCACTTTTAGATCTCATGGAGACCTAGTTTCATTAGTCTACTTTAGGACATGTTACACTTTGCCTTCCTTTGAACACTTTAAAAATCCAAAAACAACATTAACATATCATATTATAATCAAATATACTTCTAATAATCTCATCTATGTTCCATAACACTTTTTAGAGCCAACCACCACTTGAAGCACACCCTTTGTATTATTCACAATTAGGACTTCTCATACATAGAAAGTTTGCCTTGAACTACTAAAAATTAAACATAAATTAGATAAAAAACCATGGCATAAATAATTTATACAAAAACTACATGTCTTTAGGTCATCACCATATTCTTGAAACACTTTAACTCAGGATATACCAATCTTTTATCGTCAGTCAATGCCTCAAAATATTTTATCATCAGTAGATGCCTCAAAATCTTTTATCATTAGTAGATGCCTCCTTCGTTCTTCATTTTTATAGCTTGATTAAAGAAAACTCATGATAGTAGGTAGGGGCTGAATGGCTACGGCTTCACACTATTACATCAAACTATAAATATTACAATCACTTGTTTCAATTTTTGATTCTCAGGATCCTTCGAAAAGGGCAAGAGAAGAGCATACTCTTTCAACAAGGCTACTAGATTTATAAAAGCTTAGAATATTTTTTGATGGAAATACTATGGAGAAGAGGCCTATATATAGTATTTTGGGAGGTCTTGCCTGAGCGCTGTCTAGGCAGTGTCAAGTCCCATCATACTTTACAGCGTGAAAGGTGAGCTACAGTGAAATGTTGTTGGATGCGCTAGATGATGATGATATTTGGTGACATGGGTCCAACATTGCTTCTACTTCATCTTCTAGGTCATCTTCACTGATTGGATTGAATAGACACCTGAGATGGAAGGTACTGGAAAGATGCCAGTGCTGGGGTCTAGCTTCGCATGCATGATATCCTGGAGTGATGTGGAAATAAGATTCCCACTCTAGCTATCTTCTAATAATCGTATGTACTACAGTGTCTTGATCATGATTCTCCTCTTCGTGAATGCAGTGTGGGCCATGCCTTGCAATCCACTGGTATAGATGTTCATTGAAAGTAGATCTGATTTTAATCAGCCATGTCCATAATGGACGCTTTAGTAGTTCAGTGAATTGATGATACAGGAATTCACTATTCAATCTTTCTATATAAATGACTCCAAAATTTTGATGGCGGTTTGCCTAAATTATAGCTACTGAGGACATCTGTAAGTCTTTTCCCACTGCATAAGAAATCCTTGTATATCAGGGATGTAACCCTTCTCACAGAATCTACTCTTGGACAAGGATGTTCAAAGAAGGAAATCCTTGGTTATAAATTTTGGTCAGATTAAAACCAGGAATGGGTTAGTGCATCAGTGTTGCTGGAGGATTTCTGCTAAGCCAATCTGCAATAATATTTTAAGTGCCCTTGATGTGTTCAACAGAAAAATTAAACTAGTTAAACAATGCTTTCCATCTAACATATTTACCATGACCATCCTTCTGACCATGATCTTTTTCTTTAAAGGTCAAAAATCTAGTATAATCGGTAATTACAACAAAATGAGGCAAATGGAGAAGTTTTAACATGAACTTCTCTAAGCATTTCTTTACAGCATAGATTTCTTTATCAAAAGAAATCCATTTAAGTACATTAGGATAGAAAACTCCACTAGTGAATTCACAAATGAATTCTTTATTATTATATACACAAACAAGTACTCCTCCCCATGCAATAATGGAGGCATTAGTATAAACCTTCATCTGATCAGATTTTGGGATATGCGATTCTGGTAACAAGGAAACTATTGACTTGATTTTTTGAACTACTGTTATATGTTGTTCTTCCCAACAAAAGGCTTTCTTTTTCTGGAGAAGTTCTTGCAGTATGAACCTATCTTCACCAAAGTTAGGATAGAAACTATTCAAGTAATTTAATAACCCCAAAAAGGCTTAAAGCTTAGCTTTATCTAGCTTCACTAGAAAATTGATGACTTTCTCCTTAATATGTGGTTGGATCTGCAGTTTAGAATCTTGAATTACCATACTGAGGAAATTACATTCAGTTTTGCACAACTGAATCTTTGTCTCTGAGAGAATAATTCTTGCACCTTGAGCCAATTGGAAAAACTTGGAGAGATGAGTAAAATGGTCAATCAAACTGTTACTAAAAATTAGTACGTTATCAATATATACACACAAAAAATTAGAAGTGCCTTGGAAGATTTTATCCATGTGAGCTTGGTAATATGCTGGGGCATTCATCAAGTCAAAAGGCATTACTATCCACTAGAAATGGGCAAAAGGGTAGCTGAATGTTGTCTTTTCCCTATCAACTTCTTTGACTCTTACCTGATAAAAGCCTGACTTGCAATCGAATTGGGAGAAGTATTTACAGGTTGCAACTTTCTCCAACAGATAGCTTTTATCTGGAATTGGATATGGAAATGGTTGTGTAATAGCATTCAATGGTCTATAATTAATGACCATTCTTTTCTTTCCTCTTTTTTGCTCAGAATGTTTATTTACCATAAAGGCATAACAACAAAAAGGGGAAGTGGATTTCTCAATAAAACCATTAGCCTCTAGTTCTTTGATCTGGAGTTCCATATCATTGTAATCTTGAGCTGGTATTGGGATCTTCTTCCCAATTTTCATATGCTTGCCTTCAAGGATTTAATCCATTTCAGGCATAGATTTAAACCAAAACTGTTGAGGGTTGTCAGAACAGATAGTGGCTTTGATCTTTTCTCCTATCTCTTATATTTCAGCTAGGATTACAATTGCTGGGCTTTGAGTCATTGAACTTGGAAATTGTTCAGTGGCATAAATGAGGCAAGGAATTCTCAGCCTTTCATTTTCTATTGTAAACATGATACTCTTGGTAGTTGAACCATAAGGAGAGTATCTATCAATAAAGGCACCACCTAGAAGAATATCTACAGGCATTCTATCAAGTGGGAAAATGTCTGCATGGAAGATTTTATCTTGGATCCAAAGGGTCTGCTGATGTTTATACTTATTACAGATAAAATTGTTCCCTTGGACATCTAAGCTCTTATAAGCTAAGGCATCATCCAATGTCTTCTAGTCATGGATGAGTTGTGATTTAGCAAAGGAGAGAGAAGCTCTTATGTCTATTTGAGCATCTACAAGTCTGCCTTAATTTCTAGGGTTATGAATTGGGCAAACTTTCCATTTATAAGCTACGTGAGATATGCAGGCTATGGAATTTCCAAAGGAAGAATACTAGTAAATACCAATTTTTGTCTCCCTAGATCCTAAACAATGGATTGTTCAGTGTAGATGTCTTCTTGTTCTTTTTCTGCTTCTTCTTCTTCTTCTTGGAGGTTACTACATTCACTTGGGTAGTAATCCTGATCGAAGTAGAAAGAACTTTCTACTTTGTCATCCTCTTCATTTTCTTCTATGGGCAATAGTACATCCCACTGTGGCTCAATCTTTGGTGCTTGGATTTCTCTTGGAGGTTCTTTGTTGGTGAACTTGTTCTTGATCCAAGAGTCGCTAGGCCTGAAAGAGCTTGGATATTGCAAAGGAGGATGCTGAGGTCTTTGCAATGTTGGTGGAATTCTAGGCATAGAGGGCTGTCTTCCTTTAGATGTTCCTTCTCCTCTGGAGTATCCTCTTCCTCTGGGCTTTTCTTGTCTTTCTAGAACTTCTTGGTGATGTCATGACCAATTTCCATGTGCTTCATAATGTAGCTATGAGAAATCATGGTGCCTGGGCCGGTACCATGGTCGTTGCATGTTGGTTAGCAGTTGTTCCAACTCATTGGCTAATGACACGAGAGCATCTGCATCATTGTCATCATCTGAATCACCTTCTGGGAGATCATCTAGAATTGGTTCATAGATGTCATCTTATAAATAAAGGTCTTCATCAAAATCTACAATATCCCACCACGCTGTTGCATTGGAGGTAAAAATAGCTTTAACTGCAGGATTTGTGCAGTGGCATTATGGAGCAATATGGCCAAGTTTGCGATAGATGTAGCAAATCAGTTGCTTGGAAGGAGAATGAGTGATGCATCATTTCTTGAGGAAATGATGAGGAGGTGTATAGGAATGCTTGTGAGGGAAAGAGTGGTGCTTAAAAGAGATATGGTGGAGATGCTACTTCTACTGTTTGTGGGGCTGAACAAATGGCCAATAGCCAAATGGGGATGTTTCTTAAAATACAAGAGCAATTTGAGAGGCTTGATGCTTGGTGAGTTTTTGGATGGACTTAGTCTCAGAGACTAAGCACATAGATTGCTGCTTAGAAAAATCAATTACATCTGAGAGAGAGAGATCTTCAATCGTTAGTCCCTTAAGATCACTTTAAGAAATAACTCTATCAATAAGATTATATGGTAGAGCATGCAAAAATTTGATCTTAATCTTAGTGGATGAGAAACTCTTGCTTTCATATGCCAATTCTCTGAATTGCTTGGCAAAGGCATCAAACTGCTTTAAATTGCATAGCTCCATCTTGAGAAGCCATTTTTTGGATTCCAGTTCTCTATTGCCAACTAGAGGTGCAAACTCACTAATCACTAAATTAAATAATGTGGCTAAAGAATCAATTTGATTATGTACACATTCATATTGTTCAGCTTCAGTCATAGAACTCCACCACTGACTAATAATACCCTAGAAAAACTTTGAGGCAAAACAAGTTATTCTAGCTTGATCTAAATGGGCATTGATAGTGATAACTCTCATGGAGTTACACCATGCAGTGATCTCATTCAATGGATTGAGAAGATCATCTATGTTGAGATACCAAGGCTATAACTGGACATGTGTTCTTTGCATGAGGGTGGTATTTGGCTGCTTTTTAATAGTCTTAAAATTGGAGCCGAAAGAAATTGGACACTTAGGTTTTTTAGCAGAGGATTCTACTTGCTGATCCTATCTTAAAAGCCAATCTAAACTATCATCTAAAGCATCTAGTTTAGAATCAATAGAAGACACTTTTTGTTGTATCTTCTCTATGTTATCTTTTATATACAAAACATCTCGACAGAGTTCATCAAAATTCTCTATGAAGTGAGAGTTAAACCTGGCAGTGTAATTCCTTTGTTTGAATTCATTAGAAGGTTCAACATCTCCTTGATAAGCAGCTAAAAAATAATCTACAATTCCTGCTGGTTGTTTGTATACTCCTTTATGGGGTGGCCATCTTCCACCTTTGTACAGAGTAACTTTGTTCTCTGTATAAAATTCTAGACTATCTTCTCTCGAAAGATTCATTAATGTGCAGGGTAATTGATCCTTTGGATCATTCCCTTGGTTGATCTCTTCATCTTCTATCAGAATATGACCTGTTTTGACAAGTATACGAGAAGACGAAGTGGATGGTCTGGATGGAGACAAATGGGAAGAACTAACCATCCAAAGATCTTAGAAAATCTGCCCTATGCTAGAAGATTAAGTGGTACTCTCCAACTCCAGAAAGGTCATATCAAGTCAGTCAAAATCCCTTCTGAATGGAAACTTGACTGGTTAAAAAATGTTTCTCCAAGAATGAAAGGTCAAGCCACAGTCCATAAAAGTGACGGTAGAACTATAAATATATTGCCCAGATCTTTGTCTGTATTTAAAGGATCATTTGATTTTGTAAGAATTCTAAGCTCTGACTTTTAGAGTTCTTTGCTTTGAAAAATTCTTTGGGAAAGTTTATTCCATTGAGTCACAGGCCATTTTAAATTGTCATAGGCCACTTTATCTCTGCATCCTCTGTTTCCCTTATTAAAATTTTCTTGCTTACCAGATCTCAAATCTCTCCGCCATGGAATTTGGAAAAGCTCAAACCTCCTCTACAGTAGAACTAGTCAACAAATCTGAGTTAGAAGGAACCTATGAACTCCCGTCCTTCATTCCTGAACAAATATCTGACTATCTAGACATTGAAATTATTGAAGAAAACCTTGAATAAGAAACTAGCCTGTACAAACCCCCAGCTATTAAAGCTTCACATGTCTATAAGAAGTCTAAATTATTAAAGTCTAAGTTTGTCTATAATTCTACTTATATGTCATTTGTAAAACCCCAGATCAAATTTGTTGAGTTGAGTCTCAGTTATAAACCAAAAAGAACCTTCCAAACAAATTTACTCTCTCTATTACCTGAGTAAGAAATCAATTATATCAGGTCACATGAAGATGTCAAATTTGTTCATTTTAGTCTGATCAAAATATAGATAACTCCTTTGATTCCCGGTAATATAAAGCCTATTATATATCTTGCTTTGTGTGATCGTCGTCAAGTAAGTTTCAAGCATTCCTCTCAAATATCTAGTCTTGGTCGCTTGAATGATGAAGTTATTTGTTTTGAATTTTGTCCTAACCTCTCTATCACAGTCCATGACAAAAGGTTGTAAAGAAGTTAAAAATGGATCTTTAGATTGTTGGGGATTGTTCACCTCCCTATTTGGTTTAGATATGTTTGGTGAATTTAAGTATGCGTCTATAAATATTTTTGTTGTTTATAGTATGATGAACACTAACCATCCAAAGATCTTAGAAAATCTACCCTATGTCAGAATATTAAGTGGTACTATCCAACTCCAGAAAGGTCATATTGAGTTAGTCAAAATCCCTTCTAAATGGAAACTTGACTGGTTAAAAAATGTTTCTCCAAGAATGAAAGGTCAAGCCACAGTCCATAAAAGTGATGGCAGAATTGTAAATATATTGCCCATATCTTTGTTTATAAATTCTTTCCATTTGTCTCTATCCAAACCATCCACTTCCTCTTCTCGTAGAACTATCAAAATAGGTCATATTCTGATAGAAGATGAAGAGATCAACCAAGGGAATGATCCAAAGGATCAATTACCCTGCACATTAATGAATCTTCCTAGAGAAGATAGTCTAGAATTTTATACAAAGAACAAAGTTACTCTGTACAAAGGTGGAAGATGGCCACCCCATAAAGGAGTATACAAGCAGCTAGCAGGAACTGTACAATATTTTTCAGCTGCTTATCAAAGAGATGTTAAACCTTCTAATGAATTCAAACAAAGGAATTACACTGCCAGGTTTAAATCTCACTTCACAAAGAATTTTGATGATCTCTGTCGAGATGTTTTGTATATAAAAGATAACATAGAGAAGATACAGCAAAAAGTGTCTTCTATTGATTCTAAACTAGATGCTTTAGATGATAGTTTAGATTGGCTTTTAAAATAGGATCAGCAAGCAGAATCCTCTGCTAAAAAACCTAAGTGTCTAATTTCCTTCAGCTCCAATTTTAAGACTATTAAAAAGTAGCCAAATACCACCCTCATGCAAAGAACACATGTCCAGTTGCAGCCTTGGTATCTCAACATAGATGATCTTCTCAATCCATTGAATGAGATCACTGCATGGTGTAACTCCATGAGAGTTATCACTATCAATGCCCATTTAGATCAAGCTGGAACAACTTGTTTTGCCTCAAAGTTTTTCTGGGGTATTATTAGTCAGTGGTGGAGTTCTATGACTGAAGCCAAACAATATGAACGTGTACATAATCAGCCTGATTCTTTAGCCACATTATTTAATTTACTGATTAGTGAGTTTGCACCTCTAGTTGGCAATAGAGAACTGGAATCCAAAAAATGGCTTCTCAAGATGGAGCTATGCGATTTAAAGTAGTTTGATGCCTTTGCCAAGCAATTCAAAGAATTGGCATATGAAAGCAAGAGTTTCTCATCCACTGAGATTAAGATCAAATATTTGCATGCTCTACCATATAATCTTATTGATAGAGTTATTTCTTATATTGATCTTAAGGGACTAATGATTGAAGATCTCTCTCTCTTAGATGTAATTGATTTTTCTAAGCAGCAAGCTATGTGCTTAGTCTCTGAGACTAAGTCCATCCAAAAACTCACCAAGCATCAAGCCTCTCAAATTGCTCCTATATTTCAAGAAATAGCCCCATTTGGCTGTCAGCCATTTGTTCAGCCCCACAAATAGTAGAAGCAACATCGCCGCCATATCTCTTTTAAGCATCGCTCTTTCCCTCGCAAGCATTCCTATGCACCTCCTCATCATTTCCTCAAGAAATGATGCATCGCTCGTCCTCCTTCTAAGCAGCTGATTTCCTACATCTATCACAAACCTGGCCATATTGCTCCGTAATGCCACTGCATGAATCCTATAGTTAAAGTTATTTTTACCTCCAATGCAACAGCGTGGTTGGATATTGTAGATTTTGATGAAGACCTTTATTTACAAGATGACATCTATGAACCAATTCTAGATGATCTCCCAGAAGGTGATTCAGATGATGACAATGATGCAGATGCTCTCGAGTCATTAGCCAATGACTTGGAACAACTGCTAACCAACATGCAATGACCATGGTACCAGCCTAGGCACCATGATTTCTCATAGCTATATTATGAAGCACATGGAAACTGGTCACGACATCACCAAGAAGTTCTAGAAAGACCAAAAAAGCCCAAAGGAAGAGGATACTCCAGAGGAGAAGGAACATCTAGAGGAAGACAACCCTCTATGCCTAGAATGCCACCAACATTGTAAAGACCTCAGCATCCTCCTTTACAATATCCAAGCTCTTTCAAGCCTAGCAACTCTTGGATCAAGAACAAGTTCACCAGAAAAGAACCTCCAAGAGAAATCCAAGCACCAAAGATTGAGCCACAGTGGGATGTACTATTGCCCATAGAAGAAAATGAAGAGGATGACGAAGTAGAAAGTTATTTCTACTCCGATCAGGATTACTGCCCAGGTGAATGCAGTAACCTCCAGGAAGAAGAAGAAGCAGAAAAAGAACAAGAAGACATCTACACTGAACAATCCATTATTCAGGATCTAGGGAGACAAAAATTGGTATGTACTAGTATTCCTCCTTTGGAAATTCCATAGCCTGCATATCTCACGCAGCTTATAAATGGAAAGTTTACCCAGTTCATAACCCTAGAAATTAATGGCAGACTTGTAGATGCTCAAATAGACACAGGAGCTCCTCTCTCCTTTGCTAAATCACAACTCATCCATGACTGGAAGACATTGGATGATGCCTTAGCTTATAAGAGCTTAGATGTCCAAGGAAACAATTTTATCTATAATAAGTATAAATATCAGCAGACCCTTCGAATCCAAGATAAAATTTTCCATGCTGACTTTTTTGCACTTGATAGAATGCCTGTAGATATTCTTCTAGGTGGTACCTTTATTGACAGATACTCTCCTTATGGTTCAACTACCAAGAGTATCATGTTTACAATAGAAAATGAAAGGCTGAGAATTCCTCACCTCATTTATGCCACTGAACAATTTCCAAGTTCAATGACTCAAAGCCCAGCAATTGTAATCCCAGCTGAAATACAAGAGATAGGAGAAAAGAGCAAAGCCACTATCTGTCCTGACAACCCTCAGCAGTTTTGGTCCAAATCTATGCTCGAAATGGATATCAAAATCCTCAAAGGCAAGCATATGAAAATTGGGAAGAAGATCCCAATACCAGCTCAGGATTACAAGGATATGGAACTCCAGATCAAAGAACTGGAGGCTAATGGTTTCATTGAGAAATCCACTTCCCCTTTTTGTTGTTATGCCTTTATGGTAAATAAAAATTTTGAGCAGAAAAGAGGAAAGAAAAGAATGGTCATTAATTACAGACCATTGAATGCTATTACACAACCATTTCCATATCCAATTCTAGATAAAAGCTATCTATTGGAGAAAGTTACAACCTATAAATACTTCTCCCAATTCAACTGCAAGTCAGGCTTTTATCAGGTAAGAGTCAAAGAAGCTGATAGGGAAAAGACAGCATTCAGCTGCCCTTTTGCCCATTTCCAGTGGACAGTAATGCCTTTCGACTTGATGAATGCCCCAGCATATTACCAAGCTCACATGGATAAAATCTTCCAAGGCACTTCTAATTTTTTGTGTGTATATATTGATGACATACTAATTTTCAGTAATAGTTTGATTGACCATTTTACTCATCTCTCCAAGTTTTTCCAATTGGCTCAAGATGCAGGTATTGTTCTCTCAGAGACAAAGATTCAGTTGTGCAAAACTGAATGTAATTTCCTCAGCATGGTAATCTGAGATTCTAAACTGTAGATCCAGCCACATATTAAGGAGAAAGTCATCAGTTTTCTAGAGAAGCTAGATAAAGCTAAGCTTCAAGCCTTTTTGGGATTATTAAATTACTTGAATAGTTTCTATCCTAACTCTGGTGAAGACAGGTTCATACTGCAAGAACTTCTCCAGAAAAAGAAAGCCTTTTGTTGGGAAGAACAACATACAACAGCAGTTCAAAAAATTAAGTCAACAGTTTCCTTGTTACCAGAACTGCATATCCCAAAATCTGATCAGATGAAGGTTTATACTGATGCCTCTGATATTACATGGGGAAGAGTACTTGTTTTTGTATATAATAATAAAGAATTCATTTGTGAATTTGCTAGTGGAGTTTTCAGTCTTGATGTACTTAAATGGATTTCTTCTGATAAAGAAATCTATGTTTTAAAGAAATGCTTAGAGAAATTCATGTTAAAACTTCTCCATTTGCCTTATTTTGTTGTAATTACTGATTGTACTAGATTTCTGACCTTTAAAGAAAAAGATCATGGTCAGAAGGATGGTCGCGGTAAATATGTTAGATGGCAAGCATTTTTTAACTAGTTTAATTTTTCTATTGAACACATCAAGGGCACTGAAAATATTATTGCAGATTGGCTTAGCAGAAATCCTCCAGCAACACTAATGCACCAACCCATTCTTGGTTTTAATCTGACCAGAATTTATAACCAAGGATTTCCTTCTTTGAACATCCTTGTCTAAGAGCAGATTTTGTGAGAAGGGTTGCATCCTTGATATACAAGGATTTCTTATGTAGCGGGACAAGACTTACAGATGTCCTCAGTAACTACAATTCAGGTAAACCACCATCAAAATTCTAGAGTCATTTATATAGAAAGATTGAATAGTGAATTCCTGTATCATCAATTCACTGAACTACTAAAGCGTCCATTATGGACATGGCTGATTAAAATTAGATCTCCTTTCAATGAACATCTATACCAGTGGATTGCAAGGCATGGCCCACACCGCATTCACGAAGAGGAGAATCATGATCAAGACACTATAGTGCATATGATCATTAGAAGATAGCTAGAGTGGGAATCTTATTTCCACATCACTCCATGATATCACGCATGCGAAGCTGGACCCCAGCACTGGCATCTTTCCAGTACCTTCCAGCTCAGGTGTCTATTCAATCCAATCAGCAAAGATGACCTAGAAGATGAAGTAGAAGCAATGTTGGACCCACACCACCAAACATCATCATCATCTAGTGCATCCAATAGCATTTCACTGTAGCTCACCTTTCACGCTGTAAAGTATGATGGGACTTGACACTGCCTAGACAGCGATCAGGCAAGACCTCCCAAAATACTATATATAGGCCTCTTCTCCATAACATTTCCATCAAAAAATTTCTAAGCTTTTATAAATCTAGTAGCCTTGTTGAAAGAGTATGCTCTTCTCTTGCCCTTTTCGAAGGATCCTGAGAATCAGAAATTGAAACAAGTGATTGTAATATTTATAGTTTGACGTAATAGTGTGAAGCCGTAGCCATTCGGCCCCTGCCTACTGTCGCAGGTTTTCTTTAATCAAGCTGTAAAAATGAAGAACGAATGTGGCATCTACTGACGATAAAATATTTTGAGGCGTCTACTGACGATAAAAGAGGCTCAAGAACTCTCCAGCAACTTGCTTGCTCATAATTGCCAAAACTATCAGAAACATAGTTATGAAAAATTAAACTTCTAACAACTATATAGGGACTTTAAAATACATAAAATATATTAAAATTATTCTATAATATTTCAAAATTATATTCAAATATAAAATCAATATTTCCTAATGTTAAATATTGGTCTTGCAAACCAATCTTTTGGCCTCTCTCCTCATAGTCACACTAGGACTAGCTAAGCTATTTTGGCTTCACATTTTCAGCATATATACCTAACTTTAAAGGTTGAAAAAATAATAAACATGACTTTAAAGTCACAAAAAAAAAACAATATATGTATTATATACTTAATCTTAAGGCATAGAGCCTCAAAAACACCTTTGTAACTCACTCACTTAGAACTCCCTATTTTTATTAAAGACCAATCATGATGACTCAGACCTCCAACACCTATATAAACATTTTCATTGACTTATCATGCATGTATATTAACTTATGACATAATTATACGATACTAATAGAGAAATATAATATGGTTAAAGGGAAAATATTGGTCTTTTAGACAAATTTCATGACCTTATATCTCATTGCTCATCTGAACCAGATAGGTCAACTTGTGAGAAAATTTTTCACTATATTCACTGACTTAAAAAAATTATAATAAGCATTAAAATTTATTAAAATTACTAAAAAAAAATCTATGTACTTGGTTTCATCATCTTATCATGAAAACATATTCCTAATCACCTTCTCACTGATGCTTGGGTTTTTCACTATTTGCACCATTTGGCCTATTAGAAAATGGCTAAATTGGTTGATTATTTTAAGAAACTTAAGGGATATAACCTATCCAAAAACCTTCATGGACATGAAACAATATTCTCTACCTTATTATTCCATCCATTTTCTTACTATTTCCAATGCAACATTTGACTTTTACAATAACTTCTTATGAAACAAGTTTGCAACAACATTATATCTCTCCTCTCTCTAACCAATACCACATAGGGGTACCTAGGAGAGTCTAATACAAGATAAAATATCTTACCTAAGCACACCAATCCATTTTAGGATCTTTTTATCAATATCTTCAACATCAGGTCCTTATTAGGGTTTTAAGAGGGTTTAAGCATGTTTTTATTCTTAACAATCATTCATAAAGGTAACCCCTCCATACAAAAAAAATACCTTAAATTTTGAGCTAGGAACCTTCCCCATATATAATTAATATATTATGTTCCCATTTAAATTTTTTATAAGATTATGAGCATGATAAAATCCTTCACGAGTTGATAACCCTTCACTCTAAGCACTTGAGAGACCTTAGAACACATTTTCATGCCTTATCCTTAAAAATTTGACCTTAGACTTCATGAATAATATTAAAACAACTTGAATCACATTTTTCAATGCTCACCTACTCACACTTACCTTGTAAAATGATCTTTATACCTCATTAGGCTATGCTCTCTCTCTCTTTGCTCTTTAGACCTTGATCTTCAAATCACATTAGGCCTAAAAACTTACCTTTATACCTCTTTATATACACTCTCTAGATTAATCACATACTCAAACAACCTATATAATTATTAAACACTACCATATATCCTTCCCATCCCTTGACAATGGATCATGATACCTCATTAGGTTAGGTAGGGTTTAGGAGTGGTTTATGTACAAACTTGGTCTGAAGGTCCTACCCCTATAAGCTCACCCTAAGACTCACATGAGTGCTCCAATGCCTCATATACATGCTCAAGCAACCTCATACAACCAATCATTCCTGTATACACTCATATTACTAACCCGCCATGCTCACACCTTCTCACAAGAACTAGACTAGGCTTCTCAAGACACCTTATACTCAAGAACTAGTACTCAACCATGCTTACCTTAGTGATATCAAAAAAGAACATTTTTTAGAAAAAACTCTCACACCACTAAAATAATCTCTTTTAGTTAACATTTTCTCATGTACTCATGTATACCTAGAGCCTCATAACCATGCCTTAATTCTCACTTGACCATCATACCTCTTTATGATAACACTAACAACTTTAAGATGACTTGAACCTTGACATCAACCAATAGAAGAGAAATTTTTACCTTAAAATTCTCTCTTTCCTTCAAATTTTCTCTTATCACATGTCATCCTTGTCACATTAAAAACACAAGATCATACATCAAAGACCACTCACCATGCATCTTTACTAGATGTACCTTGACATCAATGGTATCAACCTTGACATCAATGACAACACTTCTCAACATACCTTATTAATACACCATAAAACAAGCTCAAAAAATTATTTTTTATAACCTATAGATCTTTCACACTTTGACATGGGTCAATTTTATACTAAGTTTGACATATGAATACATATATATATATATATATATATATATATATATATATATATATATATATATATATATGTATATATCCCATATTTTAACTATGATAAAGTTAAAGCCTATAAACATTTCAAGACAAGATCTATCCCATATAATAAGGTGATATTTAAATAGTAAAATACTTTAATATAACATGATTTTTTTCATAAGTTCCTTTAAAATTTATTAAAACACATGGACAATCATCCATATCAATGAAAATATGGGTATTTAAACATTTAATTCACAAAATTATAACCTATAGATGCACACTATTTTCCATGAAAAGACTACTTATACTCATGTTTTTAAATCTTAGTAATAGATCACTATGTATATTCAATTATGACTATTAATTTGGGTATCTCGGTCCCTTAATTTTCATTAAAATATACAACTATGTTAATTGACTATTTTCAAACCTTTTTTACATATCAAGGTTTACACTTAGAAAACATATTCATAAGATATTACTAGTAATAAAATGGTTTTCATATATATATATATATATATATGAAAACCATTTTATTACTAGTAATATCTTATGAATATGTTTTCTAAGTGTAAACCCTGATATGTAAAAAAGGTTTGAAAATAGTCAATTAGAATGGGCCATGTGAAATTATCATTGAGCATATATATATGCTCAATGATAATTTCACATGGCCCATTCTAATTGACTATTTTCAAACCTTTTTTACATATCAGGGTTTACACTTAGAAAACATATTCATAAGATATTACTAGTAACCAAATGGTTTTCCCCAAGTCCATATTGACATTTATTCACACGTAGATTTTGTCATCTAATTTTTTCATAAACAAGTCTAAGATATTTGTATAACCTATTATTGTTTTTATTTCTCAAAAGAGATAATATAAGTTTATATTTAACATCCCATAAATATTTGTTTAGACATTGGATATACAACTGGGCATAATCAACTCAAAGTATTCATAGATATATATACATTTTTTCATACATACTGATAGGTGGATTGTATAAGTTCTAAATTAAAATTAAGGTCTGAGTAACCCTAAGGAATATAGATTTCCTTTAAATAATGAAACTCATATAGCCTATTATTCATAGATATAGAATAGAATAATAAAAGTATCTCTTTTTATAATTAGTGATAAGTCATAAATAATGATTTTTACACAACTAGGATCTAACAAAAAATTTGAGATCACCCATTTTATAAATACTCAGTTTGTCATTCTATATATGCTCAGCCTCTAAACTATAGTGTTTTTAGTATAATATTTACACTTGCTATATGTGTATCACCTTGTAGATGGAACTAGGGTCCATCCCCATGTTAATATACATAAAAACTTAATATTTTTATTTTATCAAAGACTACCATTTTAATTGCTTAGATAAATTATAAATCCATATCACATAATCATTTACCTTTGAAAATATAATTCTACAACTAATAAACATAATGAAAGTTCAGCTGACCTGATCCTGAATGGGTGTCATCCAATTACACAAACCAATAGCTTATTTGTTTCCTTTCTATCGATCTCTAATCTCCTATTCTACCATGTTACTCTATTATTTTTTTCCCATTTTCCATGCACATATCACATGAATTGGAAGATCTACTATTTTTCTAGTTCACCATAATGGAACTTGAATTCATTTATGATTGATCTATTCCATTTTATCATTAATTTATAGTTCAAAGCCTAAATTTTAGGCATAATTACTACATGAAAAATCCTATTACACCAGTGGAAAATTAAACACCAAAATAATAACAACAATAAAAAAAACCTAATACCTTCGAATATCCCCACAATGGTTTTGATTTCCTTTTGGGTTTGAATGCACATGGAAAATAGTTTTTAGATTCCTCCAAAATACTATAATCCTTTTCCCCATGTTCCATAACTTATTAAAACTAATTGCTTTAAGTGATATTTTTACTCTTTTCACCTCCTATGCCACCAAAAAGGTAATAATTGTAATAACCCATGTGATATTATTCAACATTGAAGACTCCTATAAAATTAAAAATACATAAATACATCTATCACTAACAAAACCCAACATGATTTAGTTTGAATAATGATTTTATGAAAATGTAAATAGTTCATAAACCAAATATCATATTATGTCAAACAATTAGCATATAATACAATAGCATATCATAATCAAAGTAAACATGCATATAAACCAAATAGATACCAAACATGAATTAAGCACTCATAATTTTTAAAGAATTATAGTGCTAGTTCCATTTAAAAAATCACAAATGTGGTGTGTGTGTATGGTTAGTCTCATTTTTTTAATCCCCAATGTTGATATATACATCCCATCTCTAATGATACTCTCTCTTTGTATTACTCATGAGGCCAAAATATTCCTAAAACCACCTCATTAAAAGAATATATTAGTTAATCCAAAATCATAATATTCATTGGTATAAGAATAAATAACTTGTTGAATGTAGATAATATACAAATGAAATCAGTCATCATAATCATAGAACATAGTATGACATTGAAATAGATATGCAATCATAATACTAACCATGAAACAAAAAATATAACTATCCACCATAAATCATATATATCCATCTTAGACACAAAATCAAAACTACATACAATAGTCTCATAATCCACTATTAATTATTAAACATTTTTTTAGAGAAAAACTAAATGTGACATCCTTCCCTTCTAAAATAGGTCACCGTCATGATGACATTTATTTAAAAAACATTTATGGAAATAAAAATAATGCTTAGTATAAATATAAATAATTTTCAATAGAAATATTATTTTAAAAAAATGAGGAAATAATCTTAATAATTCCTCATAATCCTCCCACATAGTACCATCTCATAATATTGGTCTTACTAGACCTTGCATTGTGATACGTCCCTATTACATAATTTAAGCTTGAGACTTTCAATTATTCTGATTGGTTCTATTGTAACCACCCCTAGATCTTGAACCTATAATTAATTACAATATAAAACATGTATTTGATCAACAATATACTTCTTAAGATAATATACATGAAAAACATTATACATTTGAGATAGTTCTAGTGGTAATGTAAGTCTATATGCTATAAGATTAATCACTTATACATATCTTGGTGACAACTTAGTTTTTTTCCAAAACTTAATATCTCTATTTTGGGGATTGCCTCATATAAAAACTTTATCCCTAATAGATAACTATCTTGTTGTTCTTTTCAGATCAGTATAAATTATATGCTTATCATTGGCTTCATCCAATATTTACCTTATTAATTTTACTTGTTCTTCCATTTCTACAAGCATATCAGGCCTACAATCTAGTTTATATTCCACTATATCCTAGCTAATTAGTGTTCTACACCTCATACCATACAATGCATCAAAATAGGTAGTTTTCAAATTTGATTGGTATGAGATTTTTTAAACAAACTCAACCAATGGTATATTTTCCTCCCATTTGTATTGTTGGTTTATTCTCTTTGTTTGACCATCCATTTCTAGACGGTAAGTTTTACTAAAGTTTAGCTATTTTCCCAAAGATTATTTGATATTTTTCCAAAATCTTGAGGTCATCATAGGGTCCCTATATAAAATTTTATTTTTTGGGAACCCATGCAATATATAATTGTATTTCGCAAATGTTATGGCAAGAATTAGTGCATCATCTATCAATTTAATTGGAATGAAGTGAGCTACCTTGGTAATTTTATCCAAAATTACCAAGATCATATCATGATGGTTTATGGATATAGGTAATACTTAGACAAATTACATGTTGGAGACTTGGGATGCACCATAGTTGCGTAAAGGATTATCCAGGTCCTCTTGCTCAAACCTAGTCTAATATGGGAATGACCCTAGGCTGTGGGTCAACTAATCTTGGGTCAAACCTCTAAGATTTTTTAATGAGGATAAATCCTTTAATATGACAATATAATTTTTCTCCAAAACCTTTACTTATACCAAGGAAAAGGGAAAAGGAATAAATCTAAAAGGAATAATACCTATTTTAAATGGTGATGCACCAAATATTCAATGATACACTCTCAGCTTAGACACTTTTATGACTTCTAAGAAATCCAATTACGAAAATAAATGATCAAATTCTATGACAAGGTTACAAACATGAGTATTTCATATGAAATATGAAAAGAGAATTGCAACTTGAAGGATAGAAAGATATAGGTTTAAGAAAAATACTATGGACTTATAAAACTTTAATAGAAACCTCACTAGCCAACAATTCACATGACCTACAAAAAACCAATAGAATTGAAGCAAGGTACATGAAGGATATAAAGATGATGAATAGGATACACACACTCTATAAATCAAGCTTCAATAAAGCACACTTATCATTCAACTAGAATCTAATATGTATTATATTTCTTCAAAAGAGTTTTACAAAGTGATATTGGCATAGTTTCACTATATCAAGTTGAGGGATGAAAATCAAGAGCTAAAATATTTAATTTATAGTAGAATGAGATGAGAGAGAGGGAAACTAAAAAGATAGCCCTTAATAAACATGACCCAACCAATGTTAATAAATTATCATCAATCTAAGGATGCTGAGTCATAATCCATCAAACACAAACAAGTCCCCAAGGACCTTGAAACACTAAATGCCCCACTATCTTCCTCAATCATGCTTGATGTTATTCACACTATCAAGTATTTACTTGAGCTTGTTCATTGATGTTCTTTCTAATATTCCTTATGAAATCACCATTCTACCATTGATTCTAAATATTGAATATAGATATATTATGGATGAAAACCACTCATCCTACTGTATTTCATGTAGTCATGGTTACAAATGAAGATCTGTAGGCTAGGGTTTCTTGAATCTAAATGAGATGTAAAACCTATGTCTATAAGATCTTGAAATTATTTATAGGGATTTAATGGAGTTATATGGATTTACAAGGTCTACTGATGGTAACTTATATCATGTTTAATCTTGTATTTATGTATTCTACCTGCTTAGGGTGGCCAACTCCCTTATCCAATGTGTTTACCTTTATGGCATCCCCTTGAAATACTTATTATGGTTCAACTTTAAACTATATTTTGACCTCCAATCAAAGTATCATAACTTCAACCTTTGATATCACCCATTGATCTTGTTTTGGGCCTCTCAAAATTATTCCATCTATAAACTCTTGACCTATTTCATGGGTCCTACAGTCAGTTCTATCATGTTCCTACACTTGCACCATATGGCAACCTCACATTCATCCTAAGTTCATTGACTCCTTGACCTTACATGCACCATCAATTTCCCTTTTCATGGATTTCATGCACACCATTAATTTATCTAGTAGTTATTACAATCATGATACTTGGTAACTATGCATTTGTTCATAGGATATACTAACTTTTTGATTGTGAGGTCATCATTGATCTTTGATGCCTGATTTAGCATGCTCTGTTGGATCTTTCAGACCCACTAGAATTTTTGATCTCCTGTGTGCCATTATATATTGACTTCATCTTCCATAATTTGTAACACTTGTCAATTGCATGTTCATCCTTAGGAACATTTGAATTTAAATGGATATTTCATGATGCCCAAATTTAATGTCTGCATGCATGTCTTAGACTGTTGGATCACTTTTGAAGCCTTATATCTTGAGATATAAAACTCATCAAGATATGAAATTTTTAAGGGATGATCTTGGCATTAATAACCTCATGTATAAGTAATCGTTTATATTTTAGGATTCTCCTAATCATACTTAAAAAACACACAAGTAAACTATCTTGTTCATGTTTGCATGATGTGCCATGATAATCTAGATTCTTTGTGTGAGTCATTTTTTCTCCCTTCAAGGCTTTGAGGCTTTGAAAAAACCTAATTCATGCTCATTTAATGCCATAAAAACCATGGATACCTACTAGATATTTTTTATTTTAATTATAGACCCAATTCTAAGCCATTTGATCATTTACTCCATCAAGAAATTTTCTCATCCTCTCTATCCAAGAAAAAGATTGAAATGTGGGCCAAATTGGCCAATATTACATATTAATAACTTTACACTTCCATTCAAATATGGAATTTAGGTACAAAAACTTATTAGGGTGCACATTTTCACCTTAACTTATTGGCATTCTAATCATCTAGATACAAAATCTACTCCATTTTTATTCCTTTTTAGAAATATAATGGTTTTAATTATGATAAAACCTTAGTCACTCTAGGATGTACTAAATATGGATCATTGTGTAATTATTTTAGCATAATATTCCTCAATTTTTCTTTGTTAGGCACATATTATACCCTTGTATCTCAAAATTCCATCATTTTCAAATTGTAAACCTTGGTATCTATGATCCAAATAATCTCCAGCCAATTCTTTCTTAACTTATTCATAGAATTCATCTTCAAGTGAGAATTTTACTACTTGATCTAAAAAACTACTTATTATTCTAGTCAATGTCACAATGTACCTTCTATGACTAAGGGCATCTATAACTCTATTTTATTTTCCATTAATGTATTTAATGTCAAAATCATAATCTAATAAAAATTATAACTAGTACCTCTAATGAGAATTAAGGTTAGGCTAGGTAAATATGTAATTGAGATCCAAATTGTTAGTTTTAAGTTTAAAATTATTTCACAACAAATAATACCTCTAAACTTGTAAAGAAAAAATAATGAAACCTAGTTATAGGTTATGAGGAGTATAATTTACCTCATATGATTTCAAGTTCCTCAATTCATAGGCCAAAAATTAACTATCATACATAATAACTCATCATAAACCATCTCTTTATATATTAGTTATAACTATACAATGGCCATTAGGAACTAGAATACATAACATTAGTGCCAAAGTAAGCCTCCCTTTTAGTAATTTAAATTCTTATTCAAACTTATTAAACCAAATAAATTACTTCTCTTTCTACTAAAAATAAGTGATTAGATTGGATATTTTGTAAAAATTTGGTACAAACTTATTATAGTACCTTGATAAACCCATGAAACTGTACACATCATCGACATTTTTTGGTGTTGGACACTTTATAATGACCCTAATCTTAGATGGATCCACTAAAATTCCTTTTACAGAGATAATTTTTCCCAAGTGTTATACTCTTATTTGAAAAAAAGCATACTTGGATAACATCCCAAAGAGTTTATGCTTAGAAAACCACTACAAGACTAAATATAAGTGCTCAATGTGCATTTATTCACTTTTAGAATAGATTATAATATCATCCAAAAATAATATCACAAACTAATTAGGTTAATATCTAAACACACTATTCATGATATTCATAAATGTTGTAGGTGAATTCATTAGTCCAAAGGGGAGTAATATGAAGTCTTAATTCCCATAATGAGTCCTAAAAGTCATTTTTAGAACATATTTATCTAAACTTATCAATTGATGGTATCCAACATGAATATCAGTGTTTGAAAATACTATTTCACCATGAATTTGATCAAAAACATTATCAATGTCAGGTAATGGATAGTTTTTTTTTTATCATTTCCTTGTTAAGAATTAGGTATTTAATTCATAGATGAAGAGTTTCATCCTTTTTATGTTAAAATACTATAGGTTCACCCCATGGTGAAACACTTTCCCAAATCAATCCCTTAGCCAACAACTTCTGAACATGTTCCTCTAACTTAATTAACTTAGTTGTTGTCATCTTGTAGGGGGCCTAGGATTATGATTTAGATCCTACAATTATGTCAATGTTAAAATCAAATTCCATTTTGGAATTTAATCTTATTAATTCTTATGAAAAAACATTTTGAAACCCTTGCATAAAAAAATAGTCTTCCAAAGTAGGTTCCTTAACTTCACCAATTGCATTTATTTTGACTAGGAATGTTTGACATCCATTTCACTAAGATTTCTTCAATTTAATGGCTTAAATTTTCCTAATATTCAACTCCCTCTAATATCCTTGGATTTAGGTTTTGTTTTTAAAATTGTCTAAACACTCAACCTTCTTAAGGAAACGATCAACCTTGACTTTGTGCCTAGAGATATAATTCACTCCTAGGATCACATCATATGACCCTAGTGGGTTTGTATAAAGATCAAAAATTATAATGAATTATGAAAATTTTATTTCAGCCTCAATAAGATATTTATCAACCTTGACCTTGGACTAATTCTCATACTAAACTGACTATGCATTTTCCTTAAAACTAACTTTCCTAGATAATTTACTTAGCATTCTAGGAGTGATAAAGCTTATAGTAGGTTATGTATCTATCAAAATGGTAATAAGATGCATAAACAAAGTATTTACTACTTTGATGGGAGAATCTTAGAAGTCTTCTTGATGATTATCCATTGATACAATAATACACTAATGAAACATTCCTTATTGAGTTGTTGAGGTGGATGAATTCTTATTTATGCAATCACTATTCTACTAAGGATAATCCTTGGCATAGTGGTCTCCTTCACATGTATAACATCAAGAAAGTGGTCCCTTTATCTCATCCTGATTAGTACCCTTGAATCCTTCTCTAAATCTACCTCCTAGTTTCCTATTCTATGAAGCATTACTAAATCTTTCATTCTGACTATTGATCTAATTCTTATAATTCCCATTTTTCTTTTTGAAGGGTGTTTAAAAACTACCAAGATTATTTTTAAACTTTTATTTGACCTATTTAAGTGAATTCATCTTTTGAACATGATTAAATACCTTTTCAAATATTTGATCCATGGTGGATGGTCCATGCAAATCCACTTCACACCCAATTTTGGGTTTTAAGCCCATAATGAACTTACTAATTTGGAAATGTTCATCCTTTTGGTACTGTGGAGTATACGTCAAGAGCTTTATGAACTACTCCTAGTATTTATTTACCAAAAATTCCCATTATTTTATATTTTATAAATATATTAGTTTGTAATCAAAATAAATATGGAGTAGCCACCGTGCTCTAAAAAGAGTCTCAAGTTGCTCTGATGTGATAGTAGTGGAATCAAGGTTCATCTCAAGATTATTTTTATCCCACCAAACTGTTGCTTCACTAACCATTTGGTAAGATCCTAACAAAACTTTATTTGCCTCAAAATAATTTTGAATCTTTAGATACTTTTCCATTTCCATGAGCCAATATTTAGTTCCATCACCTAATACCATACCATAAAACTTGAGTGGGTCACTTTCTTCATATCATGTGCAATCTCTATATCTATTTGATCTCTATCCACTTGTTGACCTTATGCATTCCACTGATTCTAAAGGACTTCATATTAAGAAATTTATTTATTTTATAACCTCATATTCATATTCCTCATTGAGTCCATTAAATTCTCATTCTATATCTACTATTCTATCTCTAGTCGCATTCATGACAATGAGTATCTTATACTATTTTGCATCTTGTTCCACTACTATTTGATTATGGTTGGCTTAAGGGTTTAAATTAGAAGTTCCCTCACCAACTAATATACCTTATGTCATTGTCCTCATATAAATGAGGATAATATATTTACATTAGTGAACATGTTAGGTCTGATCATTTGACCTTCACTTTGATATCACAATATTAGGACCCCACTAGGTTAAATAATAGTTACACTAAAGAAATACATAAAGTACACTTATAAAATCATCTTTAACTATCTATAAGATTAATATTTGGATAATAAAAGCATCTAAATAATTGATTATATAAATGTATTAACCCATGGCTAAAAATATGAATCATTTATTTTCCAAATAGTTTAAATCATATTAAAAGATGGATATCTCACATTAAATGTATAGTGGACACAATCAAGTACAAAGAACACTAATATAATCCACATTTATTCCATAATTAAGCTTAAAACCACTATTTTCATAATATTTGGAATTAATTACAAGTCTCATATCCACTATTATTTTGAATATCCATCAAATAATATTGTACAATATGTTGCATTTTAGTTCAAAGTCAAATATACAATACAAGGTTTATAGAAGTACAAAAAGAGATTCTTATATAGCTCAATGATCCATAGATATATCTTTATATCCTGAGTATGATCCCCAATATTTTAAATATTTGATAGATGGAGAGCATCATTAACTTATTTACCCATAACCACAAACCAATGGCCTCCCATAATCCTCCCCACTAGGATTGGCCTTACCCTTCATGAAGGGGAAGATAAGAACAATGTGGATAACAAAAAATCAACCTAAACCTATGTGTGTATAATCACTAATACATGGATAAATCATATATACCAACTGTAGATACTTAGTTTTGGCCACTTTCATGCCTAAATTAGCATTCAGTTCAATTTATAACAAACAACAAATTTTAAGCCTAAAAATCACTTGAATTTCCGAATTTCATCCATGTAAGGGATTTAATTACCTATAAATGTGATGAGGCTAGATTATTTTGTGTATAATCCTATATTAATCACTAACATAGTCCATTTCTAACCCTAGTCAAATTACAACCTAGTAATTTGGCACTTTTGGCATGTTAAGCTATTAATTTGTGACATTAAAAATAATTACCAAATTCCAAAAAACACTAATCAAGACTGATTATATTACAAATCTCAATTAACTTTCCTAATAAAAAATTCCAAATCAATTTATTTAATTTAATTTACTAAAAAAGGAATTTTATCCAAAAATTAAGTCAAAGAGTAAAATGAGTTAATAAAGGGATTTATTATCTCATAAATATTCAAAAATATGACTCACACATCAAAAATATCTAAAGTGAGTTTTCATGCCTCACAAATATCATAAATTGAGGTGTCAAGATTTCATGAGTGCCTTAACCCCACCTAGAATTAGACTAAATCAACCTAGGTTAATTTAGACTCAAATCAAGTTAGAATTTAACCTAACCTACCTAGGGTTAGAGCTAGTTCTTTTAGATATAAATATAAGTGTCCACACCATTGATAAATAATATTTTATGTGTAAGGTTATTCTACTAGAATACCTTCTTGAATCCCTTGAAGAGTAATGTTATAACACCCAATTTATGCCAACCTTCACACCAAGCCACAAGTGACTATTAGAGATATGTTTCCACCTTATAAGAGCATTATTACAAGACTAAAATTCTCATAGGTTGAGCATGGACATTCTTATGCCAACAAGTATGCATCAAATGCGACAAAAGAGGTAAGAAAATTGTATTGTCTTCATTTTTATTTTGTGTTCTTGCTTATTGTGTTATGTTTCCCTAGTTAATCAAGAAGGATTAATCTTAGTGAATTTTTATTCTTGACATTTTCTGATTTTGACTAACAAGAGACTAATCTACATATTATTTAGTATTATAAATCCTAAGGTACATAAATGGAATTCTTGGTGGGACCAAGCATCCCATATGGCTAAGGAGATTAATATGAACACTTTAGTTTTTCTAAAAAAAGAATTTATATCTTCAAGTTTAAAGTTTTAGCTAAAAAATTCATGTATTTTTTCTAACCATTTTGTAGGGATTGATGATGATTTTGAAAATTGATGTCAATTTTAGGAATCGACCATGATCTCTGCATAAAAATAGAGAAAGGTAGGAACATGGCTAAAATTGTTTTTTTTTAAATTTTCCTTTCCTCTATTTTGTGTTTAATGATCTATTTGTTTCTATGTAACCTTTATTCTTAAAGAGACATGATAATTCTAAGTTTTAACCTTCTTTATTAACTATTTTTCTTTTGAAATAGAGTTTTTTTATGTGTTTTTAGGAAACATCGATGATCTAACTAAATCGATGTTGATTTTATGAATCAACTTCTATGTGTGATCGATGATGATTTTTTTATGAGACAGAAAGAGAAACCTAAGATATCAAATTAAATTATTATTTTCTTAATTTCTTATGGGATTCTAAGTAGGAACCCTGCTAACAATTTATAATACCTAAGGTGGAGAGAGCAAAGTTTAAGCATTGGTAAAACCTCACATACATTTTTTTAAGTGCTTAAAATCCACTTAGTTATATTTGTATTTTAGTTATTTTTTAAACTTTTACAAGTGAAAACAAGGCCAAGGGTCCAAATTTTCAATCACACTTGGATTTGGAGCTATTAAAAGGTAAACACATTTTATTTATAACTCTTAAGAGATTTTTCACTTTATGTTTATTTTTCATTATTAGCTAATATTTCAAAGTTCATAGATAGTTTCTTTATTTGTCGAAAATTACAAACTATTTCATGTGTGCTCTCCCCCATCCCCTTTACGCAATGTTAACTCACCAAAATTCACCCTTAAGAGAGGATTGTTTAGAATTATCCAAGTTTGGGGTAACATAGGATTAGCCCAAGGGTATGTGTGACCTATGGATGGGCTAAACCTCTAGTTTATGGGGCTAGCTCCCCTGGTGCATCAATGTGAGATCAATTCCTAAGACCTAATTATTTATTAGGGTGAAAAGAGATAGTTAAATACATGAAATTTAAATTATACTAATAGAGGTGATTCACCAATATTCACTTATCCACTCTAATTGATCCTTAATCAACACTTTATGAACCAAGCAAAGACTAGTGATTGGAGCAAGTTTTTCAATGAGCTCCTAAACATAATTAATTCATGTGAAGGATATGATGTATGTATTTGACTTTAATTTAATGGATAATATGTTTCTTAAAGTAAATATTAACTAGATTACTCTTCAAACACAATTACAAACACTTTGGTACATCACATAACTTGTATAGAATAACATCCTAGAAACTAGGTGAGGGTAAGGACCTGTAAACGATCACGAAATTTCACCACTTATACAAGTAAAAAAGCATATAAAAATATAATTTAGTAAGTAGATCTGAAAACAATCCTTATTTATTAATTCACAAGAATTATAAGATATAATTTGGGCAGAGTTTCATCATACCCAGTTGAGAGATGAATATAATAGCCTTAGAGCTTGAATTTATAAAAGAATGAAAAAGAGGGAGAAGAGAATGTGTAATTTAAAGGTAATTAAGAGGTCATAATTTTCACTATTCATTAAAACAACATTTACAAGTAGCCTTTCATTCTTTCTCCATGCGTTGCCTAGGTTGGTTGGGGTTCTTGAATGAGCTGTTAGACTTGGAAGTGGAGTAGTGGAGACTAATTCAACCTTGGTTGACCCCATAAAGATAATTTTCACACCAAATTTATAAATTATATCTCCTCATGATAGTTACAAAGCATCAAATTGGTTCAATGAGTCCCCCCCCATGAAGAATTAAGTAGCCACCTCCTTCTTGCATATTGACTAGGCTTGAAAAACTACCCTAATCCTCAATAATGGCCATGATAAGTGTGCCTTATCACCTTCATGATTTATTTACATGATTTTATGATCTTTTAATTAATCCCTTGGCATCCCTCTGTGCTAATAGTCAACCTTCTTTGCTGACCATATAGGCCTATTAGGTAATTAGGTGTAATGACTTAATGTTAACTATTTGGATGAACATGAGACCTAAACTGAATCTCAATAAGAGGTGAATAATAATTTTATAGGTATTAAAAATTATATTATACCATGAATTGTGCCTTTATAATAGTATACACCTATAATTCTTGTTTACCTAGGTGACTAGGTCACCCTTTACAGGTATTTCTACACTGTCCCTTTGGTGTAAACCTGTAGGATATATTACAATAATAATTATGAGTTTTTAATGGTTTTAAAAGTTTAAATATACCTCACACTAACTTATTCCATGATCTACAACTTCTCATGTCATTCTACACCTTTAAAATATCATTAAACTTCACAAAAATAGTGTTTTTGGGAGGTCCATATAGACCAAAGCCATGGATGGGATCCCCTCAAAGTTCACTATGATATCCAAGCATATACCAATACGTTAAAATTCATTTGGATGAAATTTATTAAATATTTTCTCCATCTTTTCACTATTATGGTTTAAAGGAGGTTGAAGAGGGTTTGGTTTCTTAGAAATGGTTCATAAAGGTTAGGCCCCTGACCTATGAACCAATGCCACTAGTTTCTTATAGACAAGTCCCCTAAATTTTACCAAAGTTATTATAACCCTGTGAAAATATTATATATAGTTTTGAGCTCATCAAGTTTCTCCTCAGGTGATAATTATATATTATGTGCACTCCCTAGGTGTTTTTAGGCCAAAGTGACCAACTCTGATCTTTCATTTATAAACAACTATTGCTTAGAAATATAAAAATACTTGAAAAACATATTCATGATGGTCTAAGGTGTTATCTAATTCTATTTTTTCCTCCATTTTAGTCTTTAAGTAGTCATGCCTTGAGAAGGGTGATAAACCAATAGGCCTAAAGATGGAGTTGTTGTATCTTGACTCCAAACTAGAGATATTAGGCACTTTACCACTCTTGATGGTATGAAATCCACCTTTTAGTAATTTTAGATCATCTATGTTGTCTTGATTAATTCACTTACTTATTCTTTGTATACACATAGTATTCTACCTAGGTATCTATGCATGTCTGCAAGTGACTATTAGAAATGGAAGCCTCTTTAGGTTGTCATTATGTAATGTTTTAAGACCTATGGATTCCTCTGCCTCTTCAAAAACATATATAATGTGTAAACCTCTTCAAAACTCTTTTATATAGGCTTGGAACATCTCTTTTAGGCCTGATCCATACACTTCACACCTTGCATGTGCCAACAACTAAACCATTTGGGTGCCTATGTGACCTGTAGAGACCATTAAGATTATTTCAATGCCTAATTACCTTATTTGGAAGAATTTAAGGGTGTAATTTTCTCATTGAGTCTTAATTATGGTTTAGAAAGGGTTTTGGTAGCCTACCATCTTAATGATGGTTCATAGAGTATAAGCCTCAAAACCAAAACCTTTATCAATGGATGTTTATCCCATAGACCCCTTCAAATCTTATCAATAGTTCCTAGTCCCATGCAGACTATATGGTGAGTACTTAGTGAATTTTTTTGACCTTCCAGCTCTTTATAAGCATTATAGGTGGATTGACAGTCTTAAGGATTATTCATAGAGTTGGGATCTTGAATCCCACTCTTTTCTCTATTGATCTTGATTGCATAATGGTCCTCAACTCCCCCTAAGATAATTGAACCTGATTCATCATGCCATGTGAGATATGAGTGCTTGAGTTGGTATTTTAAAATGGTTTATTAGGGTAATAGAGCTCAAGAGGGGTGATAGAACTAAACTAGACCCTTTTTTGCTTTCCTTTACCTAGAAAAACTCCTTTATGACCTGAATCATCACCATACATCTTATTGCCTTAATTTTTCTTGGGAGTTTGGATCTACCACTAAGGTGGAGATGGGGTTTTGAGGGTCAAGGATATATTTAGGTCTTATAGACCTATGTTGAGTTCCAATACCTTGAGTGACCTATATATGTGTATGTGGCTTCAATATCACTATAGTACCCTTCTCTATCTAATTTCCACCCTATGTACTTTACCTTATCTACCCAAACCACCATCTCAATCCATCTTTCTCTCTTAGGTCTACCTTAACCATCACTATGTAGTATAAGTGATTGAAAAATTTGGTATTAGAGGCATGAGTAGTCTATTTTGGCTCTCTACAATGATAGAATTAGGGATCAGGTAACCTATTCTCAATTTTTAACCATAACCTTTGAGCTTTGTCCTCCATAAGTCTACTATAAACTATTAATTACATAATTAGGTGCACAAACCTATGTGTCTTAAGTGTTTAACCCAGACCAGATAGGTTTCAAGCTTGGCCATACCCATAGGATACTAAGGAGGATTATTTCCATTTAAAGGGGTAATGATTTAACCATTAGTTTCCATGACAGTTACATTAGTTAGTCATTTTGACTAGCTAGGTAGTTTTGAATGCATATGTACATGCTTAAGATAGCTTATTTCACTCACCTTTTCAAGTTTATTTATCTTTAAATAACATGACCATTACCTTATGACCACCATATTATTCTAAGATATCCCATGTGTGCATATATCATTTCATGTTTAAAGTTGGGGATAGACTGCCTATAGCCCTATAGGTAGTGATCTAGTTATGTTGATTATCAAGGGGTCTTTAAATAGGCTCTTGAGAAAGAGGATTGATTCCATGTTATTATTGAGACTACAATGGCATTACTTGAGTCCAAATCACACCCCTTTAAGATATCCATCTTCACAATCTATGACCCTTCTTGGCATTTTGAGACTTAGTTGTATATGATGGTTTTAAAACCCTTTGAAGTTTGGTTTTGAGTTGGCCTCCTGAACTTGGTTATGTTTTCTCAATAGTATTCATGCTTGAATATTCCCTTTTCTCATATTTTCAATGTATTTTTATAGAATTATAGAGAATTTGACCTAGTTTTCATGTTTTAGGCTTGGGTATAAAATCCTTAACCTATAGGTGATATTCATATGGCTTTATGGATTTTTAACTTGGAACCAAGGCCTATTAATAGGTGAAATGGTTTGATATAACTATGACATAGTATATACCTTTTGAGAGATGACATGAGGGTTGTTGACTTATGTTTAAGACCACTTAAGGGAGCCATAGATACCCTTATTCACACACTCAACAAGGTAAGGCATTTGGATTTCATCTATCAGACACATGGAGTGAAAAATTGAAACCTAAGATTCCTTGAGTACTTTAAATTTTTCTAATGAACCTTAACCTCTGCTAAATAAGTGTGTGAAATCATCGAAGGACTAGTTCATGGTTTCTTTCCTATGAGATCCATAATGAAGTTTGATATTTATGAGAGAAATACTCTTATACATGAATATATGATACCTTTATTGCCTATATGGTGTTTTAGTGACCTTAAAAAACCATCACCATGCACACTTAGCTCACATTTATAATGAAGTTTGAATATTTGGGTAGTCCAATTTGGGGCCAAGATATTGTATAATTTGAAGACTGATTTGATCATCATTGTTTTAAGGAGGTAAGAAGACCTTAATGATCTTAGAAAAAAATCATTCAACCTCAAACCAATGTCCATTTCTAGATATGTCCTCATCAAGGAACCTTGCCTGGAGTCTATAATTAGTGATAACCTGGAGGTTTCTTGCTCCCATAGACTCACATATATGAACTAGGGGTGGAGAATTTAATGGAAGTACCTTGAGGACTTATAGAAGAGATGTACAATCATCAGTTTCATCAAATAGGCCAAAAATGAATTGAAACCATTTCAATCTTTACCCTATGTTAATGTAGAAGACTAGTTTTCTACCCCAGTTTAATAATAATTGTTCATAAATCATTTATCATCATTTTGAAAAATAATTTCAAATATCATAAGGTCATTACACCCCCTTTCTCTATCCAAGAGCTTAATTCACCATCTTCTCTCTCATATCCATGCTGAATAAGAACTTGAGGTGCTATCCATGGCTACCAAGGAGGATGATGGTCCTAGATTCTCTCACTTGATGTTTGTAATGAATCCCATATACAAATCCTTGACTCTTTTTTACCATGTTTTTATTATACATATCCATACTTACTTGAAAACACTTTTAAAACACTAGTTTACTATATTTTATTAGGTTTTTATACCTTTAGACATTATTGGTAGGTAGGAGTAGGGAAAATAAGGGTAAAAATACAATTCAAAACATGAAGTACATATGGGGAAGTTGAAGAGCCACTATTTCCCACATGTAGGCCCCTTTAGTGGATAATAAATCATTTGACTCATGAAAATACATCCCTTTTACATATGAAATCTTTTTATCATGGAATTATGGTAATCATATAGGATATTTAATGTGTGATTAATGGTCTTACTGATGTTTTAGGTTCAAACAATCATCATTTTATGGTCAAACACCCCTTTTGAAGGCAATAGATGTGATCTCAAGTGAAGGTCTAAAAAATGATACCTTAATGTCTATCTAAATGACCTTAAAACATGATAAAAATCTAAACAAGTTTACCCCACATTTGTTATAACATATCTAACCCTCTATTATTTCCATACTTTATAGGATTTCAACATATTTAGATGGATTCATGATAGGTCATGAGCTACAACATTAGGTCATCTTCAATGTGAGTAAGTTTGGACCATTATGACTAGTCCAAGGCCTATTATATACCCTTAGACATAACTAATCATAAGTAAAACACTTGACACAAGATCAAATAGGTGTAAAATATAACTACCATAGCATACCTTGACATAGCACCTTACTTGACTTGCTTCCTTGACATGATGACCTATGATCTTCCTTTTGAATTGTCCTAAGACATCAAGAGATATGAGAAGGGTGAACATAGGTGAACTTGGGTACTCAAGACATAGTTTGAATCATTTATATTCTTAAGGGTATAAATAATTTAAAATTACTAGTGAATCTGAAGGCTTGATTTGCTTATTGGTTAAGAGGACCTAGGATATCTTATGTATCACTCATGTCTAGATGAAAACTCTTGAATGAACTGACACCTAATAATCAATTAATTTTAGACTTTAGGGATGATAAAAATCTCTACAAGACACACAATAAGACACAAATGAAAAAAAATAAGGACACATAACATAAAATAAAAAGAACACAACCAAACAATCAACTAATAAGGCATGTGTTATAGCATTGGAAGAAAGAAACCTAAATTACTATTTACAAAAATGTTTTTGTGATGCCTAGTAACAATACTTAAGGAATGTAGGGGGAGGAATTATTTTGGCTGGGCGCTCTGCCTACGCTCTTGGTTCAAGGTTTGAAATAGGGGGAAGAACTTTTGTGGATGTGGTGGCCTTTGAAGTGGACCTACATGAAGCTGTGCCTCATGCATCATTTGGACCATCCCGTGTATAGCTAGTAAGTGCTCTAAACCCCACTAGAGTAACTCTAGATTCTGAAACTATTGACAAAATATTTGAATGGGTAGAAGATTTTTCCTCTCATGCTGTTATTTTTCATTTCCATGGCTTTTGGCCTTCCCTTACTGATCTACATGGTTGGATCTCCAAGACCTGGTTGCCACTTATTGAAGACAATGTTGAAATCTTCCCATGCGTTAAAGGTTTCTTTATAGCTTTCTTCCAAAGACCTGAGGATAGAAGGATAATCTTGAGCAATAGTAACTTCTTTTGGAAGGGTAAATATCCTCTCATGGCCAAATGGTGGCATATGGATTTTAATCCTCTTATAGAAACCTTTAACAAGTTCCCTATCTAGGTTCAGCTCCCGAATCTACCAATACATCTTTGGCATGAATTGGTTTTTAAAACCATCAGAAATGCTATAGGAGATTTTTTATTTGTGGATGAAAATACTTCAGATTGTTACCATTTGACCTATGCACGCTTGATGGTTGAGTTGGATATTTCTAAGGGCCTACCAGAGGCAATTTGTCTGGACTCCTCAAGGGGTACTTAGACACAAATGTTGGATTTTGAGGGTTTACCTTTTCAGTGCAGAAAGTGCCCCCTGATGGGTCATATTACTGCTCATTGTACGATTGGGAAATCAAAGTCCAGATGACCACCTTCTTGGTGGTTTGAGGTTTTCGTTGTACATTACATGGCTAAACAACCCATGGAAGATTCGGTTGATTCTGACAATGAAGATAATATCCATTCTGAGCTGATGGTTGAGGAGGATTCGCTGGTGAAAGATTCCATTAAAGGTCCTATGGAGATTGGGGTTAGTGATCATTCTGAGCTAGTTGTTGAGGAGGCTTTGGTCTCTCCCCCTATTTTGGAGGAACTACCTAGGAGCCAAACGGTGGCTAGTTTTCATAAGGATTTTGCTAAGCCATCTGTGTCCCCTGGGCTTCATAGATCACTATCTTTTGAGGCATGGATGACTGAGGTAGCTAAGGTAGAGGATGGATGGATAATAGTTAAGAGGAAGAAGTCTAAGCCTTCGGTCCCCCCTCTAGATATGAATCTTCGTTCATGTAAAAAAAAAATTAAAACCTCTCTTGTATGGGAGGTTTGTAGGGTACTGATCCTGTCTACTGACGATCCATTCTGTGTAGTGTCAGCTATTACATCTGGTCATTTCTACTATTTTTAGGTTCCTGTGTAACCTAGTTTTGCTTTTTTTTGGTTTCAGGTTTCTTTTTAGAAATTCGGCTGTGCTTTAAGGTTTATCTCTTTTTTTTATGTAAAGGGTTTTGGGGTCCCTTCAAAACCTATTTTTACCTTAATCTAAAACAATACTTAAGGAATACCCCATTGATAGGGATAGGAAGTTATTCACCACTTAGATTAGATAATTATAAGGAATTTTTCTCTTTGTAGTTGGTAATAACATATGGTCCACTCCAAAGACTATCAAAGTTTGAGTCCTTACCTAACTTATCATGGTCTTCATCTAACTTGAGTACAATGCCACCTCATTAGAAGGTATTTTAATAATATCTCTTATAAAATGATATCTTGAATTGATCTTTATGGTACCACATTTCATTCATATCATCATCCCTTATCTCTTATATCTCTCTCAATTCATTCATTCTTACCTCCATAACATCATTCTCCATTATTTCAAGTTGGTGTGTAAGTTCCAAGGCTGGTAGCTCAAGTGATATGGGAATCCTTTCCTCTTATCCATAGAAAATAATATATGGTGAAAGGATAGTATCACTCTTGGGAGTGATCATATCTACCCATAAGGTTTTCCTTACCTTGGTATGATATGCCACTCCATCTGGTTATCCTCCGTAGTTCTCCTTATAATCCTATTAGATTCTTATTGGTGGATTCAACAAGTCTATTTCCCTATGGATACTAATTAATGGAATAACTAAGTTATACTCCATGATTATGGTCCCATTCACTCACCATTACACTATTTAAGGATAGTGCATTATCTGATATGATGGTAGAGGGGACCAAAAATCTGATCACTTAACTATCATATATCTCCAAAACTAAGTTATAATTTGCCTCCTTAAGTTCAACTACCTCCACCCACCTAGTCAAGTAGTCTATATAATTCAATACCCAATTATTCCCTACACTATATGGATGGTGAATCATACCTACAAATTCTAGGCCTGACTACATGAAGGGTTGCTCCATTTGAATAGGCTTGAGAGGTAAGGCAACTAGTCTTTGTTTTCTATGAACATATCACACTTTTTTCACCTCCTAGCCTAATCATGTGAGTAATTTAATAAACTTATAAAAAAATATCCTTGTCTTATGATTCTTTTTTCTATGGTATTAGCTACAAAGTTTCCTCCTGTAGGCCCATCATGAAACTAGTCTAAGAGTTGGTCAATTTGGCTAGTTTCTACACACCTAAAGAACATGTTATCAAGGTATTTTTTGAAGATTACCCATAAAAAAAGGCATAATTAATGTATTTTATTTTGAATTACCTCCTTATTTTCCTATTTAGGCCTATAGGACATTTTCCCATTTGGAGGAACCTCACCATGTCTTGGGTCCAGCTGGAAGGAGATGTAGGTGCAACTACTTGTTGATCACTTTGCATTGCCAAAACTAATTCCTTGTCCTCTTTCACAAATGATTCAAGGTGTTTATATAGTACCATAACCATAAATAACTTGGTTACCTTCACTTATATGTCATATTCTATGCATTTAGTCATCTAACTAGCTTTCTTTTCACTCAAGTCTCTATTAAGGATGAAGTCCTTTATGCTAGGGTGAATCACCATGACATGGAATTTTTTATTAGACACCATGTGTCTAAAATTATTTATACCTATCATTAATTTAAGTAGATTTTTTTAAAAAAAATTATACCTATCTTCATTCCCCCTAATACTTGAATACATAAGCATATTGGTTGCTCAAGACCCTCATTATTTTGTTGCATAGGCATGGCATAAATAGTATCATTGGTTGAGAGGGCATACAAGATGAATTCCCTTGAAAAATAAAGGTTGATGATGGTGGAGATTGGGAAATGGACTAATTTATGGCTTTAAATCTTCTTTTCCCTTCTTTAGTCTATGAAAACTCTTTTTATTTCTTGAAAATGAGGGTTAGAGGCCTTACCAATTATGAAAATATGAGTATGAACCTTCTGATAAAGTTGATTTTTCCTAAGAAACTATATAATCCTTTATTATGTTTGGGAACTAATGAATCAAGGATTGGACTTATCCTCTTAGGTTCTATAGAGATGCCTTATTTTGACATAATGCATCCTAGAATTCTACCCTCAAGGACTACAAAAATACATTTTTGGGGATTTAAAGAGACTCCATACTACCTACACCTATCAAACACTAGCCTTGAGTGTGTCAAATGATGTTTGGTAGACTTGGATAATATTATGATGTCATCAAGGTAGATGAGCACCATCTCATTGATAATTCCTTGGAAGGTTACATCCATTACCCTTTGAAAGGTGGTCCCTATATTAGATAGTCCAAATGACATCTGATTGTAAATATAAGTGCCCCAATTAGTTTTGAAGGAAGTCCTGTGTTGGTATTCCTCCTTCACTAACACTTGATTGTACCCTGAGTATCCAACAAGTAAGGAGAAATTTTATGAACTTGTAACCTTTTCAAGTATCTGATCCATGGATGGTAAGGGGTAGTGGTCTTTCAATGAAACCTTATTAAGATCCCTGAAGTATACACATAACCTTATCTCCCCATTATTCTTCCTTACAAGCACAAGATTGACCACCCATGAAGAGTGTTTGATTTGGAAGATGATTTTGGATTCAATGATCTTGGTCAACTCTTTCTTCATAAAGATCTCAATCTTAGGGTTGATCAATATTTATCTTTGTCTCAAAAGCTTAGGACTTACATCCAACTCTATGGTATGCTAATCCAAACTAGGGTGAAACCCATTAAAGTTATGATACTCAAAAGAAAATATCTTTTCAAATTCTTGACATAAATCTATGAAGGCTACCTTCTCTTCCTTTGTATTCACTTTTCCTAGTTTGAGTAACCTATCTTTGAAAATGATGACCTTATCATATTGATATTCCTTTATGGATATGATAACTTTATCTTTCCTTATATGATCATATTCGTTGAATTTATTTTCCAATTTCACCAATCCCTTAGGTGACCTATTTGTCCTCAATTGGACAATCTTGTCCCCATACTATCATTGCAATCCACCTTGGTTTCTTTAGCATAATTTTGCCTCCTATTATAAGAAGCATGTTATTTGCTTGTCATTTTCAAACACTTACCAACTAACATCATTTTTATGTACTAGAGGTATTCATACTATATTTATTTGATACAACTCTTTGATGTCCTTAGCCCCACTTGGAATATCATACTTTGCTCCTATGGCTGCCAAACAGTCTGCATGATGATTGGCCTCTCTTGGGATTAATAAAATGTCAAAGGCTTCAAAATCTTCTAAGATGTCCCAAACCTTAATTTTTATGCCTTCAAGAGTGGATTATTTAATTCATTCTACCCTCTTACCTAATGCACTAATAACTCACTATCTCACATAGCTTGTAGGATCTTGATGCCTCTCTTTCTTTCACATTGTAATCCATGGATGAGAGCTTCATACTCTATTGTGTTGCATGTGTATCTAAATTAAATTTTTAGGGTATAAAAGTATATTTTTTAATAAGGAGAGACAAGCATGACACCTAACCTAGTTCTATTCTTGTTCCTCAAGCCATCAAAGAATAAAGATCATACTATTTCATGATCTTGACTTGGGATAGTGAGAGATGGTATGACATCCCCTTCCTCATGAATATAATATACCCCCAAACCTACCTCTTAAATGCTCTTGTATGGATCATAGCCATGGTTATCTACTCCCCATTCATAAATAAAAAAATCTAATATACATTTAAGTGGTTCAATTGGTACCTAGTCATTGGGGTGCTCATCTTCATCTATGACAGTGAAATTAACATTAGACACATTATGTATGTAGGGCTCTAAATGGAACCTAGAGATAGGCTCAGAACTTATGATGACCTTTTTTCCATACCTGGTCCTAAAGACCATATAATACCAATTATAATAGAGATAACCCCCTATTTTTGTGGTGAAATCCCTAGACAAACATAAGGAAAAGTAAGGAGGGAGGTAAAATACTACCACATCTTGAGATATAGTGCATTTAGGACAAGAAACCAAGACAATTTTTATATCCTTAAGTACACCAATGGTCTTTTTAGGAGAACCATCTAATTTTAAGACCCCTTTAACACTTGGTTCATAATTTAATCCCAACTTATTTGTTATAGACTTAGGCATGATAGATGTACTAGCCCCACTATCTATCATATAGTTGTGTACTAAGGAGTCACCTATAATGACATAGAGATAGAAATGAGGGTATTGTTTACCTTGAGTGTTTAAGACTCATGAGGTTTATTGGTATTTATTAGGACTATACTCACCTTTTCTTCCTTCTTGTCCAAGATGTGGAGTTTGTATAACTTGTATTGGAGGAAATATTTGTATCCCATAATGAACAAGGTATCCCACATATGTATGGTGACATGGGATTTCTTCATCTTATCCACTATGATAATATGATATTTGGTAGCCTTTGAATACAACTTAGGATAAGTAGTACCACTTGGAGTTTTTGTAAATTGAGGTATGAATGGACCTCTATGATTCTACCCTCTCCTACCTTGAACTTTCTAAGTTGATGGAGTCTTAGGAGATACACCTTGACTGATAGCCTCTTGAGGTAGTTGAGATGGTGGAGGGGATGATATTCCAAATTCTAAATCATCACTAACTACCCTTCTTTTATCCCTTATATGAGATATAATTGGATTGTCTACCTTGGTTACACCTCCAATCTAATTAGTTGCACATTATTCAAAGGAATGTTCTTCTTAAAAGTTAACAAAGCATTAATCACACTTGTTCCTTATTTATTTGACATCTGAGACTGAATTATGAAGAGAATATCTCCATGGTACATAGAAGGACCTTCTTTATGTTGTATAGGAGGCTAACTATCATACATTAGCAGAGCCTAATTTTTATTCATGAAAGAGGATGGATAATCATCACCACTTAGAGTGACTAACATCTCATGAGGTTTCCCCCATTTTTTAGGCCATTGACCTTCTCGAGCATAGTTGTTTTATATTGGGACTAGTGCTCTAGAAGTGCTAGCAGGATTGGGGTTGAAGTTATTATAGGGCCTTGCTTGGGTGATATATCCTTGACCTTATTGATTAGGCTAATATGGAGGTATATTTAAATGATAGGGATGATAAGGGGCTTGATAGAGTGCTTGGTAAGGCCTATGACATGGAATTTTCTATCTCTCCAAGGCCACTATTATTTTGTTTTGCACCTTGAGTAACCCTTCAATCTTACCCAATATTTTTATTTAATTGACATCTACCTGATCATGATTACTTGGTGATGGTAAGGGAGCAATGGTAGGAATATGGGGTTATATCTTCAAAAATAAAGGCATGAAGGGTCTTGGGGTAATATTTCTTGCTTATATTAGACAATTTCATGCCCTTATGTCCACTTAATACGCATCCAATAGTGTATTCCCACCCGTGGAATATATCATGACCGCCACATGAAAATTGAGGGATCTTAAGTAATATAATAAGGCATATTTAGGTGTTGGATTGACTACCATGGGCATCCTATCATAGGTTTTTTGAAACCTATAATTGAAGTCTACCATAAACTCTTGGGGAACCCTTTTGATGGTGGTGAGTTTCTCCACTAAAGACAAGTGGTCAATCCTATCTTTAAAATGTTTACAAAGGTGTTCCCAAAATTCATCCCAGGTATTTATATAAGTATGTATTAATTCCCTATATTGTTGAAGTGTCATATATTGTCATTAATTAAGGGATAAATCATTGAGCATTGCCATTGAGTGTTGAGATTTTATATTGAATGTTGTCATCAATGTCAAATGTTCTAATGAAGATGCATTTTTATTTCATTGGTGTCAATATTATATAGTTGATATCAAAGGTTATTATGTAAATTCTTGGTCAAGTAGGCTTGGAGGTATGTATATGAATGAGTTATATTTCCATCATAATGTGTGTTATAGTTGAGATGAAATAATATAGTTTGAAGAATGTTCTAATCATTGATAAGTAACATGAATAAGTACATGTTTGTATATAAAATATAAAGCATCATATAATAGTTTGTCTAAACCTTGTGAAATAGTATTTACAAATTGAAAGATGATATGAGTGAGATCTGAAGAAGAAGTGTACTCCAAGGTTCTATGTAAGTAGCATCAAAGATGGTTTGCTTATGCTACAGATATGAGAATGATTCAAAAAGAATGCTCCAAAGAATATCTAATAGTTTTTTAGCATGAGAGAGATTTTTTGAGGATGTATCTAAGGTAAATAAGACCTTATATATGAGTAGAATATCAGCTCCAAGGATCTGAATGTTCTGAAGATCTGTATAAATAGCTCTGAAGATGCTATAGTCAAATCTCTAAAAAATTTATTAAATTTCAAAAGAGGAGATGAGTAAGAAATGAAAATTGAAATTAGTAATTCAAGTTATTTTAAGGATGTTCATGAAGCTTTAAGTATTGTTTTAAAAAGAAAAATCTTGAAAAGTATTTCAAGGTTTCATGAGTGAACATAATGAAGAGTTGTCTATCAGAGAAGATTTTATCAGTGCTCATTGGCATGTGTAATAGTTGCATGAGATCTTAAGTTTTCAAAAGTATATGAGTAAGGGTTCTATCTCAAATTTATAAGTATTGGTTTCTAGAAATAGGAGCTAAGTTTTATAAATGATCATTAAGATTGTAAAATAGCCTAAACCCTCATAAAATCTTGACTATGATCTAATGTTGAATATCTTGTTCAAAATAGATCAAAATAGTTTGATATGATTATACAAGTTATTATAGGTTGAATTAAACTCTCCCAATCATCTATAGGTGTAATTAATTTCTCAGGTGAGTGAGAATACCATACAGATAAATGTTTATCTTTTGAAGATTTATTGCAGTAGACAACATTGACCAAGTCAAAATTGATAAGTGGATGAAGATCAAAGTGTGAGACTTGTAGTTGATGATCATAAATTTTTTTGGATAGGTTATAGATATAAAGTGTGCTAATTCATTAATCAAAGTTGGCTAGTTGCTCAGTAGACCTTGTGGTGTAGATAGTGAAGAAATCAGATAGTAGTAAGAAGATGTTTCATGATGTGTTTTCATGAAAGAATGATGTGTATGGTGATGTTGTTTGGGTATTTAATTATATATCCATGATTTTTATAATATTATAATTCAGTACAATTAGTTGAAACATTTAATCCAAATTGGCTTGTTTGGCTGAGTAGAGTCTGTATAAGAGACGGTCATAAGATTGGTCTATAAGACCAATAGTTCTCATTAGATCTTATGATCTTATAGATTAAGGTTTATCTAAGGATGTTTTGGGATCCTATAAATGAATTTAAATCCCTTAAATATAATAAATAAAGTATCATATTTTCATGTTTCTTTGACTATGTTTTAAAATCAATCGATAGTTTTAGTGAACATATTGCAAAGGTGTAAGAATGTTTACCTTGATTTAAAGCATCAAATGAAGTTGATGATGACCTTCAAATCATAAGTATTTTTAATATATATTTTATTTCTAGAATTTTTAGTAAATATTAATTATATACTTTATTTGTTTAATGTATATTTTTTGTATATGCATGGGCCTTTTACAAGTAGTGATTTGAACAAGGGTTCAAGTGGTAGTTGGACTTAAAACGTGTTGTATACTTGTTAGCCAAATTTGTCCCACATAAGAATATTTTGACTATAAATGGTTTATATATATTAGTAGAGTTATATATGTAATTATTGGACCAAAAGTATGATAATAAGATCTCATATTGATTACAAAGCTTTTGAAACACTTTAAGCAAGCTTAAACTGCAATTTGTTGATCCTTGGGAAGTAGGCTTAGAAATGGGTCTAGGATTGCAAAGTGAAAATACCATCAAGTCATCATGGTTTTTAAAGTATTCATGTGTATGAATCAGGTTTAAAAAATTCTTATAATTTCATTGGATACTTCTAAAGGGATAATAGTTCCTTACACAAGTCCAAAAGAACCAGATAATCACAGACACATCAAATAGGGACAAATAGGCCAGTATGGTTGCACATTTGATATATAAACTTATAAGATTGGTCAAGGCAATATTATTAAATGGACATGAATTTATTAATTCCTAAATAATTCTCTTAAATTTTTTTATCTTGATGAACTTGTTATCTCATGATATAGGCATTCAAATTTGAACTAGCAGAGTAAGATGTGTGTGGGAATGTCAAGTTAAAGCTATGGAAAATAGCCATTTGAATTCAAAAGTTCCAAAGCCTAACATGGATCTAAAAAGTGTTAAGATATCAAAATCTTTTATTATATCTAATGATGTCCATTGACTGACAAAGCCAGTGGGTCCAAACAATCAACAGTGTGTGTGCAATTGTACAAAGTAGATCTAACAATGTGTGGGTAAAGATAGAAATAGTGGGTCCAAGAAGATCAATGGTGAATGATGAATCATAAAAATTATATTTTATTTTGATTTATGGGTTAAAATTTCAATGTATCCTAAGATCAAATGTGTGGGTGATAAGTGTCGTAAGCATGTTAAACTGGTAAAAGATCTATGACTCACATTAATTTATATAGAGAAAGATCAATGGTGTGAGTAAGGTAAATAAGTTAATAGAGATCATATAGAGCATGAGGTAGAAAATTATATTAATTTTATAGCCCCAAATCAATAATTTGATTTCCAATGAATAAAGGTGAGACCAAGAAACTTTTGGTGGAGGTTGATGAAGTTATTTTTGACCTAGTCAAGCAAATGCATAGGAGATAAGTCTGAAGATAATCTAGGTTGAACCAGAGTGGATATTTTAGGATCAAACATCACCATTAAAGATAATTATAGATAGAATATTTGTTTTAGGATCTAATAAAGAGATCAAATTAGACTAGTAGTTGTTGAAGTAAGACTAAACATTTGGTAGATTTTCATAGATATTATAGATATATGAAAACCAATAAATGAGATTGGTTTTCAATCTATAGTAAGACCTATGCTCAAATATTGAAATGGGGAAAGATATGTGATTAATTATTAAGTGTCTTATCTTCAAAAATAGTCATCTTCTTGACAAGTAGGTACTTATCACCACTTAAAGAAAACATGTTGATGCCTTTGTCAGAATCAAGATATAAAGATTGTGTCCTTACAAGCAAGCTAAATAGAAGATGGCATAGAATCCCAAATGGAGATCTAGTGGTTGGAAGAAGAAATTGGATCATTTAATGGATTTATAAGAGATATATAAGGTTTTATCTTTGTAACAAGATCATAACTCATCATCTTAGACACATTCTTGTCCTCTAGTATATTACTCAACTAATGAGAAGAATTAGAGGCTATTGGGATAAATAAAGGTTATTTTGTCTATGATGTATTAATCCTAATTTGATTAAAAGGTGGTGTCATCTCAATTAATGATCTCATATGGTGTGTTACCCCTCTCTCCTCCCCTTTCTCCTATATCTATTATTTTCTTCCACATTATAACTCTCTCACTTTTGATAAGAAATTATCTCTCAATTTTGGAAGAATAAAAACTCTTATTTGATAAGGCTAGAACCTATCAAATATTTTATGAAATACCCCTTAAAGCAATAAATACTTTCTTTACCTATCTCTCCTCTTTGAATTATGTGTATCAAAGCTTGTACATGATGGCAATAAATACTTTCTAGCCTTTCTTGATCATTTCTAGGTGTTTTAAAGTTAGTTTTAAGTCTAAGTTAGTGTTCTTTCTATCATCGATACAAGCTCTCAATGCATCTTATAAATCCTCTTTGCCTTCATTCATTACTTCCTAAACCTATTTTATGAAATACTTCTACAAGTAGCTAGTTTTGTGAGATTGTGTAAGCTAGCATTGTCTTATGCTTCCTTTGTGTTTACTTCATGATTATGTGATTTCTCATTTAAATTTGGTGCATCACCCTTTTATCCTTCTTAGGAACCCTTTCCCCTTTATCTAACCCTTTTCTTAATGAAAATATTATTATAGGTCATCCATCAATAGGAAGTTTCCTTCTCTATAGGTTCAACCCCACCAGAGGTAACCCACAACCTAGGGTTGTTCCCATAATGTAAATCAATTGGAGAGATCTTGAAGATCCCTCACCAAGGGTAAAAATTGATGCTGAAATAGTTTTTAACATGCCTGGTGGGACTAAAATTCAAAGAATATTGGTCAAATTTTGATGGTGTTTTGATCAATTTGTAATAGTTATAACTTTGAAGCAACAACATCTAGCGACTCCAAAAAAAGATCCAACATTCTAGTAGTAGTGCAGTGACTACATCTCATGCCAAGTTTGACAACAAGGTTAACTTCTATAAGTATTCCCTTTGAATTCATTTAATTTATTTTAAATTTATTCAAAATTTTAAGGTTTGCTAATACACACCCATATAAAGGTAACTTTATTCTTAATTCAATTCTAAGGCCTACTCCTACAAGAAGATCTTTGTTAAACCTTTTAATAACCATGATAGCCCATAGATCTTTTCCATTTTTGGATTTTAATGGAAAAAGTCCTCTATAACTCCCTCAATATGAACTTATTATAGTAGTAGCTCTTAAAAGTGTCCCTTATTTTATTGGAGACCAAGATACAACCCCTTTTGAACACCTCATAAATATAGCCAACTTTTAAAACATTCATGATATCAATGAGGAAAATGTGGCAATTAAGTTATTAGCCATCTCTTTCAAAAATAAAGCCTCAGATTGGTATAGAATACTTGTTTCTAATTTTATTGCATCATGGGACCAATTAGGAGATGCATTCTGTAAAATATTTGAAGATCAAAATGACCATTTATCACTTGCATAATAGTTGACAACAATTCAAAGAGCCACTCATGAAGTCATGCAAGACTTCAATACAAGGTTCCAAAAAAATTAGAATAGAATCCCAATATCTATTATGCCTACCCATAAATTTTCCTTTATTTACTAGTTAAAGGCCCTAAATAGTGGCATTGAAGTAATGATCCAGTCCATGAGAGGAAACACCCCAAATGCATATGAGGTGGCAATCAGAGCAGAAAATTATTTAGTGGAAGATGACCAGCTTACACCTAAACCACTAACACCTTTTTTGTCTAAGATTGTACACCACGTATTTATATTCCTCCCCTTCTTATCATTCCTCCTATGACTATAATTACTACTATACCCTCACCTAAGCAAAAAAAGGCTTCCACTAGTCAATCTAGTGATTCCCAAGAATAAAAAAACTTTCAAGAGCTTAAAAGCATGTTACAATCTTTGGGAATTGAAATAGTGAATGTTAAGAGGTATAAAAATTTAAATATGCCTTAAAAAGCCTCATATCAACCTCAAAAACAATATTATCAAGTAAATAGGTTGCCCTAAAAAGGAAACTTTGAAGGCCAAAGCCAAGGTTAAAGCTAAGGACAAGGGCATCTTAACTATGCTAGGTAGAACAACTATAATCAAAATGTTATAACCACTTCCAACACTTTGGTCCCCATAAAAAATAGTGTTTATAAATAAGTTGAGGGTAACATGCCTTAGAATCAGTCTTTTTGGTAATATATTATTCTAACCACTGATTTCACTCAAGATTTCAATGATCAATGGTAGTAGGCTACTAATTATGGGTATAATCAAGCTCTTATTGCTCATAACACATAGGTACCCATGAAGACAAAACCAAAAGAGCCTCAATAATGTCAAAAACTTGATCAATTACCAATCCTATTAGGTGATATAATGGTGAATTAAGATAAATAAGAGTGTTATTCACTCAATTAGCAGGCTAATTCTAACCAACCATACATTCTATTGGCAATAAATATAAGGTTTAAGATAAAGAACATGGATGGAAATTAGGAAGTAGTCAAAGAGCTTCCTACCATTGCTCCTTAAATATAAAATCCAAATGAAAATGTTTTTGTTCCAAAGGTTCCAATAGCTCTAAGGAATCAAATTCAAGATAATGTCTTTATCCCTCAAAACTCACAAACTCAAGGTGTAGTTGTGGCTCTCAAAGCACAACCAAAGGTTGATGGTTCACCCAAAAACATTGTGGAACAAATGAAAAGGTCCAATATAAGTGTGCCAATATGGAATATGCTCTTTATGCCTATTCATGTATACATACTCCAAGAATGGTTGTCAAGAATCAATGTTTATGAGAAACCACCAGTCAAAGAGAATATGATTCTCACCAATCTAACCAAGGACCAAATGAAAAGCAATTAGGTAAGGTGATCAAACCTCCTCAATTTTACATTTCAATAATCATTGGTGACTCTTTAGTGCATAATTTTTTGGTAAATAGTAGGGCTAGTACCTCAATCATGCCAAAGTCTATAGCATACCAAATTAGTCTAAAGTATGAGCCCCATTATAAAGGAGTCTTGTAGCTAGATGGATCTTCCACCAAGCCATCTAATATCATCAAAGATCTCAACTTGACCCTAAATTCTTATCTTAGTGTCTTAATGGCTCAAGATGTATTGATCCTTGATGTGCCTCCTTATTTTTCACTAGCTTATCCAAATAATTTATTGCAAATATTGGAGGTTATCTGGTAGTAGATTAATCGTACATGGCATTCAAAACAAGATATGGAACCAAGGTATCTATTAAGTTTGAGCCCATTGCATAATTACACATAGAGACTTATGGGATAGATAGCATAAAACTCAATTGTACCATCCTTAATGAGGATGAATTTATAGTTGGTCAAGAACTAAACACTCACCCTGAAGAGATACCAAACACATTCTTGGATGAACTATGGAATGACAATCATTTGGTTGTTCCCTTGGAAGGAGTTAAAGAGAGGGACATGGGTGTCTACTGCTTACATGAAGATAATCAATCCATGTCATCCCTCATTAGACCTCAAGAAGATCTTAGTGGCTTATGGAAATTATTCTTTGATGGTTCAAGGAGGAAACATGGAGTGGGTGTAGGTGAAATTATATTATTGCCCTCCAATGACAAATATTTCTCTTCTTATAGGTTCTAATTTAGTTGTTGTTATAATGTAATAGAATATGAGGGTCTTATCCATGGCATTCAATGGGATAGTAAGAGATGGATCAAGAAGTTGAAAGTTTATGCAGATAATGAGTGATAGTACACCAAGTTAGAGGCTATAATATCATAATAAATCCCTTGATGAAGTCTTACAAACATAGAGTGTGGGACCTAATGGAGGATTTTGAGGCCTTTAACATCCAAATAGTAATTAGGAAACATAATGGGCATGCTAATATGTTGGAATATATGGGATCTCAATTTGATATCCCAAATTAGTTGGAAAAGACCAAGGTGCAGCCACATGTCAAGGTGGGGGTAAGACCATTAGTATTAGACAATGAAGCTAATTGGTAGTTTTTTGAGAATAACATATTGCCTATTTATTTATATAGGAAGTAGATTTCTCTTCCATAAACTAGGAAAATTTTAAACATTAGTATGAGGATAAAATTGTTCAATTGAGATCTAAAAATATTCCTAAAAGGATTGTCACTCTTGAAGGTCTTTTCTATTAGGGAGATCATATGATAAAAGAGAAGGCAAAAATGTCAACAAGTGACAAGAACTATGAAAGATTCATTATCTTCAAAGATAAGCTCCTCAATATTTTAAAGGTAAGCACTAAAGATGAAATGTGTGCTGTCATATAACTTTGTAAATAATATTTAGACATATTTGCTTGGGAATATAGTGACCTAAGAGGCTTTGATCCCAAGCTAGCCCAATAAATTATAGAACTAGAGGTTAATGTCAATCCTATCAGTTAGAAGTAGAGGCCAATAAACCCCAAAATTGAAGAGATTATGAGTAAATAATTAACTTAATTAACTGAATCCAAGATATCTTTCCCATTAATAACTCTTTGTAGACACCTAAAACTAGCCACTGATAACCTCCAACTAGGCTTTTAACTAATTTCCACCAAAGTGCATAATTTGGCTTTAAAATATTAAAATGCATTAAATGAGTTGAAATTGATATATTAAATTTCTTATTTTGGCTATAATATCATTAAATAGTGCAATTTAATTTATGGTCTAGCTAACTTTTATCAAATAATTTTGATTTAAAATGCTAATTTTACACCTAGGTGCTCTAGATTTCTCTTTTCTATCAAATCTCTTACAAAATACATGTGCCTTTGTTATCTAGTGTTGGTAACATCCTAAAAGGGATAATGGATCCAATACATCTAACATTGAATTCTAATTCTAATCCAGTCAAATTTTGGATGAATAACAAGATATTTTGACCAATTTGATTAATTTGTGCACCAAGAGCCAAAATTTGCACCAACATTGACTAATCATATTTTAGGATAATTAAACCAAATTAAGGCCTTAATTTAATTTTACATGTAACTTGTTGAATAAATCTTTATTATAAATTGATCTCTATTAATTGCATCATTGGGTTACATCATCATATGGGGTGGCATCCATAAGTCATAAATGCATAAAATATCAAGATTATGGGTCTTCCATGCCTCATTAAGACCATCCATGTCTGTTAAATACCTCACTATCCCAAATATTAATGTGGATATTTGTATAATTAATTTCATATTTGGATTTATTCATGGCCACACATCTCAATCTTGAGATGGACAGTCATGGTTGATCCTCAAACCATTCCAAAAATCTATAAATAAGAGGCCTTGTCTATTGAATTTTAAGATATCACATTCCAAAGTTATAATTCTAAATTTATTCCAAGTCTTCATTCAAATTAGTGTTCTAATGTTCAAATATTGAGCCAAGCCAAAGCCACAAGGTGCCAAGGATACGAGGAGATAACCAAGCCTCTTTTGATGAAGACTTCATGAGCACAAGCCAAGAAAGCCATTAATAAAAGATAATCTGGATCATTCAAGGGAGGTGAAAAAAAAATTATCTTTCATTTTTTAGTTATGTTTCCATTCTATTATTGTTAACTAATCTCAACCAAGTAACTAGGCCTAGAGATGTATGTTAGCTAGTGTGTTGGTTTTTCAATTTGATTTCATTTTGTCAAGAACAAGATACTAACACCTCTCCTGAGTCAAATTACTAGTTAAAATAATGGCACATCTAGTGGGATGATCTTCATGAGAGCGTAATTGATAAAAAAAAAAATTGTTTCATAGTTTTGATTCTTTTTTTATTGATTTTTTTTGAGTAAAAATGGCGAATAAAGAAGTCATAACTTTTTATTTACAACATATTTTTGTCTAATTTTTTTTATTCATATATATTTAACATTATATAAATATTTCACTAAAAAATAATTTATATTTTAGAAGTTATAGTTTTTTAGTGACCTTCACTTTTTTTTTTTTTGCTGATAAAAAAGGTTAGAACAGAGTTGATAAATTTTATATTGACTTTTTAGACCTAAATTTTTTCATAGACGTTTTCCCTAGAGTTATTGACAAGCTATAAAAATTCAGTGTCAAAATGATCTATATTTTAAAATTTATGTTAAAAATATTGACTACAAGTTTTTATGTTTTATGTGCAAGCTTTTATGTGTTGTGTTATGTTTTATTTTTAGCCTTCTAATTTGTTGTTTGTAGGTATTCATATATTCAATATTATTATTATTTTTACTATTTTATTTAGATTTTTCCTAACATTATCTAATCAAATGGATTTTATTTCATGATATGTTGCCTTTGGGTTGACAGATTTTGCCCTTCAAGGTTACCTCATTTGATAAATGTGCTTCAAGGCTAAACAAAGTGCTAACATTTTTATTTCAGGATATACATGCAAAGTCATCTAAGAAAATTAAATCAATGCCTTTCACACTTCATTTGAGTCTTTTAAAATAAATTAGGAAATTTATTTTTGGGCTTAATGAAAAATTTAGTTGTTTAAGGGAATGCTTTGATAATTATGCTTTCAAAGATACAACTTAAGACCAAGGGGTCAAAAGAACACCACCACATCTTTCATTTGGGTTCTAAAATTAAACACACTTGTCAATTCTTGTTTTCAATACTTGTTTAATTAAAACTTTTTTATAAAATACAAGGTTTGTGCATGTATGCTCTTACATTTGTCCCCTTTAGGGAACCCTTATAATCAAAAGTGTCATCCTTATTGCAAAAAGCCTAGTCCAAGGCTTAGAAAGAATGTTGTCTAAAGCACTCCCCAAAAACTCATCAAAGTTTGGGTGACCTTGAAAATGACCCTAAAGTCTTTCTATTATTATTTTATTTCATGAAAACTTGGCTTGTGAGGGGGACTTCATTACCTCCCATGAGTTCTTTAGGGAAGCTTTAACCTGGGGTTTCATCTCCCAGTATGGACTTCATCCACTCCTTCTAAGTTTCACATGGGATGTATCTGCATTTGGACATCACACTACACTAAGTGAATAGTAGGATGTAGTGGTTCTAAAAATAATAGACCTTTTTATAACAAGCCAAGTGCAATAGACACCCAAATTTTTATGCTTTTATTTTGTATCATTTAACATGAAAGTCATTATGAAATTAGATCCCCTAGAAATATTTAAAATCTTGATAGTTTATTCAACCCCACATTGCCATACCCTTGCTAGGATTTGGATGATTATACCTAGTGTATTTTGGTCATTTTTGATTGGTATGCTTTGAAACTAAAGCTTGTTTGTTTGTTCATAATCCATGTCAAAATAAATTTATTTATGTCACTCTTTTGTCTAAAGAGACATTATGTTGGCCATTTTAGAACACACTTATGCCTAGAAATTTTTGATAAACTTGTTTATGTTTGTGTTAATTTGAGTTATAGAGGGTAGTGTTATGCTACCAAAATCATATCAAACCATTTTATCTTTTGAGTCTTGGAAACATAACATAGATCACATCATTTGAGCATGTTTACATCATTAGACTGTTCAATTTATTTCAAGACTAGTTTACCTTTTATTAAAAACTATTTTTTTTCAAACCATGTCATGTATACCATTTGGACCTTTATCTTATGCCATCATGCTATCCAATCTTGTCTATCTTGTTTGATCAAATCCTAATTTTCAATGTTGAGTTTTCAATTAACCTTGTCAAGTTTGGATTTAAATATTTATTGATTTTTGTTTAGGCCTCAATTTGTGGGGTTGATACATAGATCTTTCTCTTTTGAGTTGCATAACTTTGGTTAATCGATTACCCAAATTTGAAAAATATTGATGGTTTATTTGTTCAAAACCTATCCTCATTATCATTTATGCCTTTATTTGGGAGAATATAACCTTTCTCCAAAATCTTTTTGCCTCATGCCTTATGCCAATTGATCATGTTTATATTTGATTTCATGTGTCGAGTTTATGTCAAAGTTGTTTCCAAAATTGTTAGATTAAATCAAATCAAATGATACCTTTATTTCAAGCCTAGTTTTTGATGCCATTTGGCCAAAAGTCCTAGCATAACCTATTTGAGCCTAGCTTTTGACTCTAGGTTTGGACAAAAGACCTAATGACTCTTTTCCATTTCCTAGTTTAGACCTTATTTAGAACACTTTGACGCAAACATATAACATGATGGTTTTTATTCAGATGCTTGACATTTTATGCATATGACATTTGACATTAGACATTTGATGTTAGACTAATTTATGTCAAGTCTTAGTACAAATCATTTTCGAGATACAATTCCACTTTCAAACCATATTGGAGATACAACTCCACCCCTTTGACCAAGTTAGACCAAGTTTGAACCATTTGTCCTTTAGATAATTTTTTAGAGTTTGTATAACTCTAAGCCTTTTTTATTTGTATATTTCATCATTTATGTAGATATGTTTAGCTATACGTATGGTGGAGTAATGTACAATCCAACTTATGATATAATGGCTGCATAAAATCCCACTAGGAACCCCTATAGAGAGAGATTTTCTAAGGAGTTTTATTATTTTCCCTACAATAATTTAAATGGAGAACATAATCAAAATCAACAAAATCCAAATTAAGACCTTAATTAACATGAAGAGGCTTATGAGGAGTAATTTTAAGACCTAACTATAGATAATTTTTTTTGGGATATAGATCCATACCCTCTTTGAAATAATTAGTACATGGAACATAGTCAACAACCAACTTATGAGCCAACTCATGACTAGGATGATATGGTTTATGAGGAAGACTTGGATCCTTTAGCTTGTGTAAGCAATCAAGTTCCATGACATCCTTTTTTAATCTAATCATCGACTACCCCTAACCCTCATTTAGATTATATGAGCTATCAATATCTAAAATATATAAGGAATACCATTACCATTCCTAGACCTAGTCCTTTATTTTGTGTGAGCAACTAGGTTGTACAATACCATTTCATCATTCCAAGACATAGTCCTTTGAATTGTGTGAGTAATCAAGCTCCACACTACCTATCATTACCATCTTATTACTTTATCCTTTGTCTCATGCAAGCAATCATGCTCCCCAATGCCCTATCATTATCTAACCATAGGCCATTCCTCCTTCATTACCAATCCTATCCAAACCTTAATCGATCCAATCATTCAAAGACTAATATATGTTCAAAATTGGTATCTTCCAATTCATTAGAAACTAAATCCAAGAGAACCAACCAATTTGAGATATTTCTATTGAATTAATCATTTGTGATAAGCCAACATATGATGAATTGCATATTGATCCTATACCAATTATCAAGGAGTCTCACTCTGATGAGCCAATCTTTACTAAGTCACTTCTTAATGATTATAACCACCTTTGAGAAAATCATTACCTTGACTATATGCCTATTTTTCAAGAGTCTCCCCTTGATAATCTAGTCCTTGAAGAGTTGTCTCTTAACCTATTTCCTATTATGGAGGAGTCTCACATTGACAAACTAGTCTTTGTGGAGACCATTATGCCATCACAAGTCATTAATTATCCAAAATTATAACATAGTACCCATTAGATGAAGAATAAAATTTAGAGTCAGGTTTCATTGTTGGATTGGTATCAAATTTAGCATTAGAATTAGAATCAACATCAGTTTCAACATCAGATTTAGAAGAAAAATATGTTTATGACTGTTATAACTTTGGTTATGCATACGTCATAGATCAATTTGAATACATTTGTGACCCTTATATAGTTTTTTAGGATGAGTAATTTATCATTGACACAATTTCTCCTAGTATCTTCTATAAGGATTATGATGCCAATACCCATTTCATTACCATCAACCAAGATAGCCATATTATTGACATTCTATCTCCCATAAGTGTCGACTGGGATTGAAAAAATCACACTTTATTGAATTACATCCATGGTGACATAGTATTTAAAGAAGAGAAAGGAGGCCAAGATCATATTCATGTAGTAGAAGAACATTCTCCTAGTGAAACCTTTTCAAAAGTGATAGGATACAATCAAAGTTCCAACTCAACATCTTCTAGTGAAACTTTTTTGAAAGTGCTAGAAGAAAATCAAAGTCAAAATCCAATGGTCATTATTGAAACCTTCTCAGAGGCACTATGGGACAATCAAGACAACTTCATTGGTGAAAACCTCATTGAGGCACCAATAGCTGAGCACAAAATTTCTTCACTGCTTGATGAAGACAAAATCAAATATCAAATCAAAATAGCTTCTTATATATATCCTAATTAGATGGCAGCTACTCTTAGGCCCAAACACCAAAAAAATATGATGGTATTATCAATATAACAGGTCTCCCACCCTACCACAACCAAAATTATGTTGAATCTAGCATCAACAACATTATGTGTGACTGAAAGTCATATTCTTCATTTGGTTTCCCACCATTATACATTCCATTATCATATGCCATTCCATTTCACAATTAAACCTACCATCCATTTTTTTTCCTTACTTACCATCCATGGTCACACTTTCCTTTGTAGAGGCTATAAAGATACTTTATATTGATGTTTGAAGGAATCAGAATCAATGACCAATGAAGATCATAAAAGCATTCTCAACATCTAAAGCTGTAGGTAGTTATTAATGGAGTAGTTATTCAAATGAAATGTGGGATAGTAAATGATCAAGTATTTTATTAATATCATTTGTTGATTAGTATGTGCATCTCCCCATCAATAGGAACAATAGAATCAAAAACCACACCTAGACCAAAAACATGTACCATACCATTTCATTGCCATGCCATGCCATTGCCATTTTTACATATCCTTTTACCATTATTGCATATCCCAACCAATCACCTTCTCACTTGGGGGAAACCTTCTTACCATTATTTCCAATCTATCAAAAACCATCATTATCCTTAGCAAGACCATACCATCTTATCATTCCATTCCTATCTAGACTAAAGCCTATTTTTAGTCATCCTACCCAATATTGTTTTGATCTTGGTTCATTTGGTTCTTCCCAAACATTTTGTGATAGGATTATAATCAAATTTCAATAATAAATTAAATCTATGTTTACAATGATAGTCTATGAAAGTAGTGTGATAGTTGATATGGCAAGATATCTTTCATTTTCCATCCTATATCAGGTTTGTTTATGTGAGCCTAATTATAATCGCCTATGGGCAAATAAGTGTCTCATTAGTCTTGCTAATAATTATAACCACCTATGGGATAATTAGTATCATTAACCTATTCTATTATATCTTAGTTATAACCACCTATGGGTAAACTAGGGGCAACACTTGTTTACCATGCATTACCACATCACCTTGCCATCACTATTTTCATTTGACTAGCCATTTGTTAGATATGAAAACTTGTTGGGACCTAGTTGGTTTTTCCCTACCTTTTGTGTGGATGAAATTAATATAACTTTAGGTTATTTTAGGTCTATTTATGTCATGTTCAATTCATGTTAAGGTCACCTCAGTCCCTCTTTCCATATGCTCTCACCATTTTGTGAGCAACCTAAGCCAAATGCTCTCGTCATTTTACGATCAAATATTTTATCATTCTTGATTGAGTTAAGATACCTCAAAATTACAAAAACATTCATAACATTTCAAAAATCCAAAAATATTTATCCTATCTAAGCTTAGTCAGTTATCCTCGATCTGCCCTATTGGGGTAAAGTCATTGTTAGGATGCTTTCTATTGATTTTGTTTTAGGATTTTTGTTTGTTTATTTATTTCAAGTTGTTTGTTTGTTTTTTTCTTGCCTATTTGTTTGCTTTCAACACTATTACCTTGACTCAGTCTATATGTCTTCATTAAGAGATTCCTTACACACATTATTCTTGAATCTACCCATATTCATACATCAACATTTTCATCATGGTTTTTATCATTGGTGCATTATTTTTAAGTGTTTATTAGATCGAGAGTCAGTCTTTATGCATATTTCAGCCAAGTCTTCATGGTGTTCTATCATGATGCCTACCATCACATGCTATAGCAAAAATTAGCTTTAAGAAGGTCTATAATCAATGAAGCCACAAAATTTTCTCCTTAGCACCTTGGTAAATCCTCCCATCCCACCCTTGATCAAATAAACCCATTAAGCATTTTAGTTATATCATTGCTAATCAGGATAAGCATCTCCTCATTGGTAGGTACAACTAAATTATTCACACTGATCAATCTTATTCTTCTATTCATCTATTTCATCACTGTTCACCCACTCATCTTTAATCTATATTCTAGGTTATATCCTTAAGTTATGCTTGATAATCAGCCCTAACTGGGGTAAAATCATCTTCAACCAATTTAGTTCCTCTTAATGATTATAACTACCTATGGGTAAATCATTATTTTTAATTTTATTCTTGATTATAACCACCTTTAGGTAAATCAATAATCTTTTTAAATCATTGCATGAAAAAAAAATTATCATTTGTATTAATCTCAATGATGGGTTAATTCCACTTTTCTTCTTGTTTCTTTTTGAGGGACCATCCATCAATAAATGTAATGGCCACTCCATTGAGGAAGCATCATCTTAGGCTTTTCAAACACCATTTAGAGTTTTGTTCTTTAACCATCATCTTATTTTTGGCATTTAGGGATTTTCTTATTATTTGAGAATATATTGTTTTTCCTATAGTTTGAAACATCTTCCCAAATAGGGGCAAACTATAGATACCTTAAACTGGCCACTGATAACCTCCAATTAGGCTTTTGACCAATTTCCACCAAAGTGCACAATTTGGCTTTAAAACACTAAAATGCATTAAATGATTTGAAATTGATATATTCAAGTTCTAATTTTGGCTAGAGTATCATTAAATGGGGAAATGTAATTTATGGGCTAGCTAACTTTGATTAGATCATTTTGAGTTAAAATACCAATTTTACACCTAGGTGCTTTGGATTTCTCTTTTCTATCAAATCTCTTACACAAGACATGTGCCTTTGTTATTTGGTGTTGGTAACATCCTAAATGGGATAATGGATCTAATGCATCTAACATTGACTTTTAATTCTAATTCAGTCAAATTTTGGACCAATAACAAGACATTTTGACCAATTTGATTAATTTGTGCACCAAGAGCCAAAATTTGCACCAAAGTTGACTAATCATATTTTAGGCTAATTAAACCAAATTAGGGCCTTAAGTTAATTTTTCATGGAACTTGTTGAATAAATATTTAATATAAATTGATTTCTATTAACTACATCATCAAGTGACATCATCATATGGGGTGGCATCCATAAGCCATAAATGCATAAAATATCAAGATTATGGGTCTGCCATACCTCATTAAGACCCTCCACGCCTCATTAAAACCATATATGCCTATTCAATACCCCTCTTTCCCAAATATTAATGCAGATATTTTTATAATGAATTTCATATTTAGATTTATTCATGGCCACACATTTCAATCTTGAGATGGATGATCATGGTTGATCCTCAAACCATTCCAAAAATATATAAATAGGAGGCCTTTCCTATTGAATTTTAAGATCTCACATGAAAAATTTATAATGCTAAATTTATTCTAAAGCTTCATGCAGATTAGTGTTATAATGTCTAAATATTGAGCCAAGCCAATCCAAAGCCACAAGGTGCCAAGGAGAAGAGGAGATAGCCAAGCCTCCTTTGATGAAGACTTCATGAGCACAAGCTGAGCAAACCACTACTAAAAGCTAATTTGGAGCATTAAATGGAGGTGAAATATTTATTCTCTTTAATGTTTTAGTTGTGTTTCCATTCTAGTATTGTTAACTAAGCTCAGTGAACTAATTAGACCTAGAGATGTATGTCATCTAGAGTGTTGGTTTTTCAATTTGATTTCATTTTATCACTAAAAAGATAATAACACCTCTCTTGACTCAACTTCCTAGTTCACACTCTTCATGGGTAGCCAATTTGGTACCTATGAGGAAGAAGAGTGAGGAAATCAGATTATGTGTTGACTTCAGGGATCTAATAAGGGTTTTTTTTAAGGATCATTATCCTTTTCCATCCATAGAACAACTTCTTTAGATAGTTGTTGGTTCAGAATGCTTCTCCCTTTTGGATGGATATTCAAGATACAACCAGGTGATAATGAGAGAAGAAGATCAATATAATACTACCTTAACCACAAACTGGGACAAATATGCTTACTAAATGCCTTTTGGATTATCAAATGATGGGGCCACTTTTTGTAGATCCATGGACATGGATTTCTAACGGTTGCTAAATCAAATGGTACTAGTCTACTTGGACAACATCATAGTTTTATCTAAGAAGGTTAGTGAGTACATGAACCATCTAAGGTTTATCTTCCAAAGATGAAGAGAGTATGGGATCTATTTAAATCCTAAGAAATGTGTGTTTATTGTTTATGAAGTCAAACTTTTGGGTCACATTGTTTAAAAAGAAAGATTATCCATTGACCCTAATAAAATAAGTGTCACTTTGGCCTTATCTTTACCCAAACACAATAAATTAATCCAAAGCTTCCTTAGGAAAATAAAATTTGTGAGAAGGTTTATACTAGGTTTTGCAAAGTTGGTCAAACATATCACTACCATGATAAAGAAGAGACAATTGTTTGCTTGGTCAAATGAAGGTAGAGTAATATTTGAGGCCATTAATCAAGCCATTGCCCAAGAACCTTCACTCATGAATCCTAATTTCTCAAATGATTTCATAGTGTACACCTTTTCCAACATTGACAATATATCAGCTATGATGATGTAGAAGAATGGTGAAGGACTTGAGTAACTAATTACCTTTTTTATTCAAGGACTAGAGGGATATGAGGTGAGGTTCACTTTTATATAAAACTAGGTGTTAATGCTTCTAAATGTACCATAGATTCTTTTAGTGTTTTAATAACACTTCTCATTTTAGAATATAAAAGATTCAAGGTATAAGTTGTAGGTGTTTGGCAATTAGAATGCTTGTGGTGAAATAGTAGCAAAGCAATGTAGACTGTTCCATAATATTTATAAATTTTGATGGTTAGAAACCATCTTGGTGCCTTTTTTCAAGAATATTGGTACTAATCTTGGAAAACTAGTTTAGATCTAAACTACTGACTAAACCAAATGGTTATGAATAATGTTTTATACTAGAGTGAATTGTTTAAAAAAAGAGCAAAAGGAAAGGGTAGAGTTAGAAAAAAATGATGATTGTTGATCTTTAATTGTGAACATATTGATAAAGTTTCAAGAATTACCAAGCATGATATTAACTAGCATATAGTGTAAAGTAGCCTAAGCTCATGTTTCACTATAAACCATGCCTAATTGTGAAGATAGGGTGAAAATACAAGAGTTAGATCTACTTTTAAAGTTTTACATTGCATATAAATCACCAATGCACATATTTATTGTAGACAAAATAAAATGAAGTAAACTCAATCTCATTCAACTAATCTAGCATCACACAAGTTAGCAACCCTATAATTAATGATCTAATTTAGTATTCCCAGAAACTATTCATATTCAAACTTAGACAAGCAATTGAGAAACTTAATAATTCAAACACATCAACCCAGATAGTTCCTATAGAATTCCTTGATCTTCTATATTAATTACTTAAAATGGTAAAAAAAAATAGCTTTAAGTCTCCCCTCTTACAAATGGTAATGCATGCCTTTATAGAAGAGATAGGTAGTATACTAATCAGTCTAAAAATATAGGTGTACAAAGATAAATATAGTTGTGTTTTTAACAAACTATGATACATGTGTCTTTTACAATCATACTGACCTAGAGGCAATCATGCTAAAAAACTAGCATTTACCTTTACAAAAGAATATGCCACCTCTTAGATAAACCATAATTAGGATGTTAGAGGTGGGGCCCTTTGCCATTAAATGATGCCCATCACTCATTAATATTTTTTATCCACTAGGCCTAAGTCTATGGTAGGCCTTATGACATGCTCATCTTCTTGATCAGCTAGCTCATCAAAATCCTTATCATTCCTATCCAAAGTTTCCTTAATTCTTCTAGCTTCATTGATCATCTACCCTGCATCGAATATCATGTCTAATATTTTGCTATTAGCTTGCCTTGATTATTCTTGACTTTATCCTTTGATTTCGTGAGTCACTAAAGTGGCTCTATGATGGAATTCTTCATCACTAATAATTCTCAGGGAAGTGTGTTGTGTAAGATCCTTGAGCATAGTTCTTAGGAGCTTCTAAATTCTACCCATGAGCATTTTCTCTTCCTCAATAAATTCCTCCACTTTGGTATGCCAAGAACTCAAGGCTTGGACCTTGTCTACAATAATTCCCAAAATGGTGCTTAGGTGCCTTATGTTGATGGCTTTAAAATTTGGTATTTGCTTCCTAACCTAGCTATTAAGAAGTTGGGAAATCTTATGTTCATAAGTTTTCCATTGAGTAACCATCTCCTTGGCTAAGGTGGCCTAGTTTTCCAGTGCATCTTTACTTAATTTCATAGATTTTATTACTCTGAACATGTCATGGAATGACTCCTCAATCATCTTAATCATGTAATCTAGCACTAAGATAATTTCTTGAGTTTGAAAATTATCTTTCTCCTTCTTTAGGTTATTAATTCTTTGCACTAATCCTTGGACACTAGCCCTAGCCTACTAAGATTGATCCTCAATTAAGCATTCCACATCTTCCTCATGGATAGGATCCTCTCCAAGTTATTTTCCTCTAATAGGGGTTAGCCCTCTAAATGGTTCCACCTTTTGAAATTTTAATTCTTCTTGATTGATCATGGTTTTCCTTATGGTGATCCTTTCCAATCTTACCATGTCTAGGTTAAATTGGATTTTAAACTCTAGTTCCTTGAACTTTAGGGTCTCAATCACCTCCATAATTTCACTACCATAAGATCCTAGGGTGTCAATTTTCTTTCCCCCTTGAATATTTTGAATATATATTCTTCTCTCTTCCTACTTTTCCACTATGTATTTGATCCATGGTTTGATGTTATCATGTATTTTCAAGCCAACTTATGTTAAGGCCCATGAAAAAGAGAGGGATGGGATCTTCTATAACTTCCCATAGATGAGCCAGTTATGGATTATTAGTCCATGGATTATATTTTCATCACTTAATAGGTTAACTTCATTGGTAGGGTGAGTAAAGGTCAACCTAGGCTTCTTCCTTGGAGTCATAAGAGCCAAGGCTAGCTCTTCTTTCCTTTTCTCCTTTTCTAAAAAAACTAGCTCCTTTCCTACTTCTTTAGAGGGATCCCCTTCTCTATTTGAGCCATATGGTGCTACTATATCAATGAGATCACCCTCTAATGTCTCTTATAGCTTAATATCTATCATTCCAAAAAGTTTTATAAGATAAGTTGGCATTTGTGGGAGTTTTTAAGGTGAGGAACCTTCCCTAGTTCTATGCTTCAAACTTGGTTCTCCAACTTTCTCCTTACCTTTATCCCTTCTATCTTGAGGCTATTTATCCTGAGGTTCTTGAGCTTGAGGCCCCTTCTAGTGGGGTTGAGGTTTAGATAGTTTCCCTTTAACAAGTGGCTCCTCATGAGTGGTCCTAGATGGTCCTAACAAGAAATGATATTCCAAGGGATGTAACTACCATATCTCCCCTGTAGTCTTATTGTCCTTGATCAATCCACATTCCAACTTGATATTGTAGATTTTGATTTGAGAGAGCACTTCTTCAAAATTATTTGCTTTAATATATATATCATCACTAAAACCTAGCTTATGTTCACATTCAATCTTAGGGATCTTTCTCTCCTTAAATTGGTTAACCACCTTGCCCCTAGGGTCTCACATTTTAAGGTCATACAATTGGAAATCAAAAGAATTCCTATGTGTTACCATGATTTCCAAATACTTCCAACATTTGATTATAATCCTCCCAATATCTAATGGGAGGGGGTAGATTTGGCCTTTCCTCTTCTCTTTGCATACCTTGTCTACACCTTAGATAATTTGGGAGGCAATTTCTTACTTAACAAGCTTGTTTGAGACATGGATTGGTGGCCTTTAAGGTTGGGTTAGGATCCCCTCTATCCTAATGACAATGTAATTTAGATAATACCATACATCTCCCATGGTTTCTATATATCTCTTGATAAGGGTATGCAATCCTGGCATATGAACTCTTATGATGGCTTCATATATGGCTAGGAAAACATAATAATTGATTAATTTCATATGATTCCTATACTTGAATATGTATAATTTGGAATAGTGGTGAAAATTTGTGTTTCTACGATTAGGGGACCAGTTCTTAATGCTAGGGAAGGATACAAAATCCATAAGGGAATCTAATAGATAGGACATCATATAGAATTGCTTAGAGGTCTATTTTTTGATGGATATGAATTTCTTAGCCAAGAAGAAGTTAATTAGGTCTCCTACTGGAGGGGTCAATTTATCTTCTATAATGAAGTGGATATAGGACACATAGACTTTGTTTACATATATGGTGGAAGGGGCACCAAGGTCATGTCTATTCTAATTCTTTCCCTAAATTGGATAATGGGAATCATGTCATGTAGGGTTCTAAAGACATGGGGTCCTTGGGTTAACCAAGGTGCGAGGACTAAATCAAGGTCTTGGGTGTTAGTCCAATTCCTCATGTTAGGGAGGTTGAGATGGGGTAAGGGGAGCTTATAATAGGTTTCAAAGGCCATAGGATAGATGCATTCCACCCTTTTGTAACTACCCTCTTGAATGATACATTCCTTATCTATCCTATAATCAACAAATATGGTTGTAAGGACATCAATGTAGTGCATTACCTTTGGTTTCATTGTGGCATGTTGGAGACCAGCCATTTGAATTATAATCAAATTATTATACCTTTGATTGTTTGTGGCATTACTCCTTTCCTCTTGGGAGATAGGCTATAATTCATCCACCAAGAAGAACAATTCAGACTAATTCCTTACTCCATAAATGTTCAAGGCTACCAAGTATATCTTTATATCTTTAAAAATCCTTCATTATCAAAGGTCAGTTAAATCTTGGCCTCCATATTTAATTATTACTTGCTAGCTACCATTTCTAATGTCACTAAATTGCCCACACTATATTGCCAAGGGTTTAGGTTCTTATTATAAAACTCATTATCAATAACACAATTATGCTATCTTGATTGAGTCATAACTAATTAAACTAATTTGGGTCTTCTTTATAGAGGGTTTAGGTTTTGAGATTTAATGGTAGGAGATATTCAAACATTAACTTCACACATGTTTTTGATTTGATGGAGACCCTTTTGCTTTATACCCTTATGTTTTTGAGTTTAGAAGATCTTTTATTTTGTCTTTTTATGCTTACATGGAGTCCATGTGGCACCTTTCTAGGCTTTTCATTACAATTTTCATAATTTTCATTCAAATACTAGCCATTTATTTTAAAATATTCTTTTATTTTATGTTGTAGGATCAAAATCCCAAGCTTAACACATTTCATCAATCTAAATCCAAGTCCTTATCTTTATATCAGTCCATTAATCTCTTGGTTTGTGGTCATGACATTTGGCATTCTCACAGATCTTTCCTATGTTATGTATCCTTTTGTCAGTTGTCATCTTGGTCAAGCACTGGCCATGTGTTGAGATCATAGAGTTTTTAAAATTCATCAATCCCTTCACAATTTTTGATCAGATCTAATGAGTGAATGATTTTCATTTATTTTTTTATCTAGTCATGGTTTAAAGGAAAATGTGACACACATCATTCTTGAGATCTTGGGATGCCTTTAAAAAGCCCACTTGGGCCTCATACCATTGGATTAAATCTAGTGGGATAGTGATAGCTATCAATCCTTTTGGGGGGGGTCTGGTCATTAATTGGGTGATTTTATTAGGTGGGCCCCCTTATTTCTTCCTTTTGATCATCAAGCTACCATACGTTTGGCTCTTGAGGCCTCATGATCCTTTTAACTTTTTCTCCCACACATTTCACCATTAGATTAGATCTAGTGACCAAGCAATTATCATTAATCTATCATCATGCACATTATTTAATCCAAATCTTTTTAGCTATAATGTTCCATCTAATCAAATCCAATAAACAAGCATCAATCATAGGATCCTACAAAGAGTGAAGGAGATAATTATTAGACTTAAGGACATAAATAAAATCACTTAGCATAAGGTATTAAGGCTAAGATTGAGATAATTATCAAGGCCTTAGTATTAATGACCTAGGCTAAGTTAGGAAATGTAAAAAGGGAACTCATAGAATTATATCAAATTATACCCAAACAACATAGGAAAATAAATGGGAAAGGGAATAAAGAAGAGTTTTAGTTGTGTTATGAAAACATGACTTGCACCCATGAAAACCTCTTGTTTAGCTTCTTTTTAATTGGTTCCTACCAACTGGCTCTCTCTAACATTTGAATTTGAATCAAGGGCCACCCAAGGTTTCTAAACATATAACCCTTAGGTGAACATCATGGAATCTAAAAAATGACTCACACAAATCATTAGTATGGTTAGTTTAAAATAGGAAGATTAAATCACACAATCATGTTTCTTAATAGAGTGGATGATCTTAAAATTTTGTTAAAGACTTCGATATTCAGATGCTTCAAAACTTAGATATAAAGACTTCTCAAGGGTCCTAATTTTTAGAATGAATGGGGGTATGTTAGTCCCAACAATAGGTTCTTGTAGATTTAAGGAGCCTCAAAATTTTCAAGCCAATGTTTTCCAATAGCAAGGTTCATCTTATGGTGTCTCATCCTAGAGTTAGGGACTTTCTCCTCAAGAAGGATTTGAATGAGAAAAGAGCAGGCTGGATTACCAAGGTCATAGAGTATGATGTGGAAATCAAAGTCACCATGATGATAAGAGGAAAAGTCTTATGTGAGAATATTTTGGATGACCTTCAATAAGAAAAATAATTTGTTTTAGTGACACAAGACAACTCACAAACAAATAAACCTCCACTTCATAAAAGTTAACTCCAAGATATGACACATTTCTTGATGATAGGAGAATGCCCTCAAGGTTTAGACAAAGTAAAAAAAGGTATTTCAAGATTTAGTCCATACCTTATGCATTATTTGATGGTGTTTTTTCAAAAAGGGACCTCAATAGGGTACTTCTTAGGTGCATTGATAACAATCAAGTGATAAAACTTTTGGATCAATTTCATGATGGACCCTTAGGAGGACTTTTTTTCTCCAAGAACAATATAAAAAATAAAGAGGGCTCATTATTATTGGCCCAATATTTTCAATGATGCCTATGCATGGGTTAGGAAATGTCAAAAATGTAATTATTTTATAAGCAAACAAAGATTAGTATCTCTTCCACTTAACCCAATCTAGGTGGAGTGACCCTTCATGCAATAGGGGTTGGACTTCATAGGAATGATAAATCCACATTAAAATATAGTACATACATTGGTGATCATTACAATTGACTACCTCACCAGGTAGGTGGAAGAACTTTTCTTAAAATAAGCTAATGAAATAGTAGTATTGGACTTCTATGACAACATAGTAACCAGGTTTGGCATCTTATCTACTATAATTTTAGATAATGCCTTAGAATTTATTGGTATGAATATAAGTGAATGGGCACTTAATCTAGGCATCTAACTTAGTACATCCTAAAATTACTATCTCCAAGGCAATGGACTATCAAATTCCATAAATAAGAACTTGATAAGTATTATCAAGAGGACCATGGAAGAGAATCAAAGAGTGTGGCATACAATGCTAAGGAAAGACTTATGGGTTGACATAATGACTCCAAAAGATACCATTGGAAATTATCCATATGTATTTATATATGGAAGGGAAGCCAAATTTCCCATTTCACTTGAACTACCTACCTTGGAGTTAGCCCATTAGTTTGAGTTGATGGAGAGTGAGCATATGAATGTGAGGATGATAAATATCATGGAGCTTGAAGAAACCAAGGACATTACAATGAAGACATTAGAGGCACATCAAGCTCAAGTCAAGAAAACCTTTGACAAGAAAGACATAGTAAGGGAATTTAAGGAAGGGTACCTAGTCCTCAAATGGGACTCAAATAAGGCAAAGAAAGGCAACCATACCAAGTTTGATAGCTTGTGGAGTGGTCCTTATTTGATCCATGGATGCAAATAGCATAATTCTTTTTAGCTTACCCAATTGGATGGAGAGGTAATACCCATACCAATCAATGGAATTCATTTAAATCCTTTTTATTAGAAAATTTTTCATATATGTTATGATATTGTAACATATTATATTAGTTTTCTATGCTTTTCTTTAAGTGTTTTGTGCACATTTCCCTTTCAATAAGTGCCTAAGGTATAGTTGTTTATTTTGCTCTTTTGTCCCCTTTTGGATTCAAGAGGAGGTTTCAGAAAGGTTCAACCTTCTATCAATCTCATAATAGTTTTAGTTGGCAAGAAAAAAAAATACTCCATTCCCAATGGATCAGTTTAAGACTTCTAGTCTCTTGCATAGCAGGCATGCAACCCCAGGATGTCACTAGAAATGTTGGCTAAATTTGGCCCACAAAAAAATATTTTACCTATATATGGTTTGTATAAATTAATAGATATCTATATGGAATGATTGGACCAAAATTAGGAGAATAATATCTCATATTACTTACAAATCTTTTGAAACACTTTAATAAAGCTTAAAGTGCAATTTGTTGATCCTTGGGAAGTAGGCATGGAAATAGTTTTAGGATTACAAAATGAAAATACCAATAGGTTCTCATAGTGTTTAAATAATTTAGGGGTATTAATAAGGTTTTAAAAATTCTTATAATTCCATTGGAGCCTTCTAAATATACAATATTTCCTTTCACAAATCTATAAGAACTAGACCATCACAAGTATGTCACATAAGGACAAACAAGCCAGTCTAGTTACACATTTGATAAATACACTTAGGAGATAATTCAAGGCCAAAATATTACATGGACATGAATTTATTCATACTTAAATCATTCTCTATGAATTTTTTATCTTGATGAGCTTACTATCTCAAGATATAGGCATTAAAAGTTAAACTAGCAAAGTAAGATGTGCACAATGATGTTAAGTTAAAGTTATGACAAATAGCCATTTGAATTCAAAAGTTACAAAGTTTAACATGGATCCAAAAAGTGTCAAGATATTGAAATATAATATCTAACAACATGTGTTGATTGAAAAATCTAGTGGATCCAATCAAATCGATGGTGTATGTGCAATCATTTAAAGTAGATCTAATAGCATGCAGGCAAAGAAAGAATCAGTGGGTCTAAAAAAATTGAAAACGTGTGATTAATCATACAAAATATATATGATGGTAATTAGTGGGTGAAAATTTTAGTATATCCTAAGAGCAAATGTGCAGGTGAAAAGTGTTGTAAGCACATTAAATTGGTAGAAGATCTACGGATCATGTTCATTCGTATAGGGAAAGATCAATAATGTGAGCAAGGTCAATAAGTCAATAGAGATTAGATCAAGTGTGAGGAAAAAAAGTAACTTAATTTTATAACCTCAAACCAATAATTTGATGGCCAATGAATAAAGGTGAGTCTAGGAGACTTCTAGCGGAGTTTGATGAACTTATTTTCAACCCAGACAAGCAAATACATAGAAGCCACATTCAAAGATGATCTAGGTTAAACCAGAGCAGAAATTTTAGGATCAAACATCTCCATTAAAGCTTAGTAAAGGTATAATAGGTATTTTATGGATAAATATAGAGATCAAATATGTACTATCATTTGTTGAATCAAGACTAAACATATGGTGGATTTTCATGGATATTATAGTTATATGAAAACCAATAAATGAGATTGGTTTTCAATTTATAGTAAGACCTATGCTCATATATTAAAATTAGGATAGCTATGTGATTAATGAATAATTATATTATCTTCCAAAATAGTCATATTCTCAACAAGTAGGTACCTACCACCACTCAAATCAGACATGGTGATGGCTCTGTCAAAATCAAGATATGAATATTTTGTCCTTATAAGCAAGCCAAGTATAAGATGACATAGAGTCCCAAGATAGAGATCTAGTGGTTGGAATAAGCAATTAGAGAATTTAATGGAATTTTAGGAGAGATATAAGGGTTTTTATTTTTAATAAGATCATGACTCATCATCTTAGACACATTCTTGCTTTCTAGTATATTGCTCAACTAATGAGAAGATTCAGAGGCTATAGGGACAAATAAAGGCTATTTTGTCTATGATGTATTAATCCTAATTTGATCAAAAGGTGGTGGTATCTCAACTGAATATCTCAAATGGTGTGTTTCCCCTCTCTCCTCCTCTTTCTCCTATATGTCTTGTTTTCTTTCACATTGTAACTCTCTCACTTTTGATAAGAAATTATCTCTCAATTCTGGAAGAGCAAAGACTCTAATTTGATAAGGCTAGGACCTATCAAAATTTGTATGAAAAACTTATTTAAGAAATAAATACTTTATTTACTATTTATCCCCTTTTAATTATATGTAGCAAAGCATGTGCATGATACCATTATGAAGGAGAATCTTTCATGCCCATTATCCTTCTTTATTGCTCATTTCTAGGTATTTTCAAGTTAGTTGTAGGTCTAAGTTATTGTTCTTTTTATCATTTATGCAAGATATCAATGAGTGATATAACTCATATTTGCATTCATTCATTGATTACTAAACCTATTTTATGAAATAATTATGCAACTATCTAGTTTTGTGAGATTGTGTGAGCTAGCATTGTCTTCTACTTCCTTGGTGTTTACTTCATGCTTATGTGGGTTCTCATTTAAATTTGGTGTATCACCATTTTATCCTTATTATGAGCCCCCTCCTCTTTATCTAACCCTTTTCTCAATTCAAATATTATTATAGGTGATCCATTAAGAGGAATTTGTCCTTCTCTAGAGGGTCAACCCCACCATAGGTGACCCATAGCCTAGGGTTGTTCCCATAGTGTAGCTCAATTAGAGAAAGCCTAAAGAACCCTCTTTAAGGGTATAAATTAATGTTATATTTATACCTATATAAAATTATCTGAGGGATATTAGAGTGTCACGTGATGTGTTTCTACCTTATGAAGTGTTTGGATAAGCTTCAAGGAGATAAAAGGGTAACATGTTGAAAAATCCTATTAGGTCTTTATAAGCCTAAAATAAGAGTAAGGGATAATTGATGTATGGCCAAATTATAATAGTGATTTATTCATGACTAAGACTTGTTATTCAAATATTATTTAACCTATTCATGTATGATCTAGGTGATTTGAATGTATAGCCGAGCTAAAAGGATATAATCAAATGACTTGTATATAATTAAGGTAATTAGGCATATTTTGTGTGCTTAGATGAAGTGAAGTGGGGATGATAAGAGTGTTTGATAAAATAATAGGATAATCAAATAACATAGATCATTTATGAGTATAAAAAGGTCACGTGTTATAGCAAAGATATCATAAATATCTAACAACAGTTTTATGAGAGAGGATTAAGTTCAGAATACCTAATCAAGCCATGAAAAGGGCTAGTTGAGTGACAATAACTAAAGATTATTTTTTATAAAGCTAAAGAAGACTGAAGATCTATATGAGTTGATTATTATAATTAAATCATAAATGTGTTCTTGATGTATGATAGAGAGTGGAATTCATATAGAGAATAAAGAGCTAAAATAATAGATCATCATCTATTATAGAAGTAACAAAGATTTATGAAGGTGATCAAAAATAAGGTGGTTGAGTTGGTGTTGAGTCACCTAGGGGGTTGTAGCCTCTTTGCAAGTTAGATACTACTAAATATAAGTGGGTCCTTGGTAAATTTAGGGGTTGATTATCCTTTTTGAGTTAGTGCTTAGCTAAAGACTTTCAAGTTGGTGCTCCAAGTTGAGTGGGTTCTCAATTGAATATTAATTTTTATCTTATATGATTATAGTTTATTTTCCTCATCAATGGGTTTTTTTTGCTAAGAGGGTTTCCCATGTATAAGTTATGTTCATGTGTTTCATGATCTTATTTTTTGATATTTATGATTGTTGATATGTACATGTATGTTAAGATGATTCATACATAGCTAAGTAGGATTGAATAAAAAGTTTTAAATACCGATTCACCCCCCTACCTCTCAATCATATTATTTCCAATAATTGCTATCAAATCAAGTCCTTTGGAATAGGCTTGACAGCCTAAAGGAGATCCTAAGAAGCAAGGATGACTAGTCAACAAGTTAAAGGAGGTTTCTCTACAAGTAAGGCTCCATTTAAAATATCTAAATATGCCTTATAAAATGTCAAAATGAAGATATATATGATGTCAAAAAGACATGATATTTGGAAAGTAGTTATGGATCACTATATTGCATCTCTAATTCCACCAAATGATGTAGCTAGTAAGAAGGCTATTGAAAATAACTCCAAGGAAATGAATGCCATTTTGTGTGGCCTATCAAAGGTAGAGATACTAAAGGTAATGTATTATGTTTTAGCCAAAGACATATAAGATATATTGAAGACCATGTATGAAGGAGACACCAAAGTAAATATGGACAAGCTTTAGACCCATAGAAGATAGTTTGAAAGTCTAAGGATAATTGAAGATGAATCAGTTACATCCTACCTATTAAGAGTTGATGAAGTTGTCAACATCATTAGAGGATTAGGAGAAGAAATGAAAAAATCTACTATTTTTCAAAAGGTATTAAGATCACTAACTTCTAAAGTTGACTCTAAATTATCTATAGTAGAAGAAATACAAGATTTGGATGAGCTACATATGGATGGGCTTCATGGCATATTAACTGCTTATGAGATGAGAATAGATGGACAAAGACCTCTCAAGAAGGAAGATACTTTCAAACTTGAAAAGAAGTCAAAGGTCAAGAAGGAAAAATATGAGGTATGTTTAGACATTGATGATAATGAATTGATTTATATGTTTTCTAAAAATTTAAGAATAGGTTTAGGCAAGTATAAAGGTAAGTTGCCATTCAAGTTTTTTAACTATGGAGATATTGGACATTTTGAAAACAAGTATCCTCATAAGTAGAATAATGAGGATGATGATGTAGATAAGAAATCCTATATTTCTAACAAGAGCAATAAAATTTTCAAGAATAATGAAGAAAGGCATAGCTCATTCAGGAATAAGAAGAGATTCTACACTAAAGAAGATAATTCATCTGATGTGAGTTATTCAAACACATCTAATGGTGAAGATGATAGAAATGAATCTAAGCATGACAATAATGAAACCTTATTCATAGGCATAGAATCAAAAAATGAGGTTTGTTCACATGGGAAAGTTATTATGTTTGATTTAGAATTAGATGAATAATAATCCTATGATAGTGAAGAAGATGAAGTGGACCTTGAAGTAGAATTCATGAATGCTTTAGAGGAGCTGAAAATTTTAAAGAAAAAGAACAAGAAACTAAAGTCATTGAATCAAGACTATGAGGACTAGATTGGTTTGTCTTAGGAAAGGATGTGAAACACCTCCAAGGAATATAAAGAGATCATCTAACAAGTTTAAACCCATAATGAGATTATGGTAACAAGTGTAAAGGTTAGAAAGGAAGATTGCAATATATATGAAACTGAGATAGAATCTCTAAGATCTGAGTTGAATCAAGTATCTATTAAGGCGAATAAATTTATGAATTTTGATAAGATCATTGAGGCTCTAGAGGATATCTTAAGTATCCATAAGTCTATAAGTGATAAGACAGGTCTTGGATTCAAAGAAGCAAAATAAGACATCTCAATTGAGAAGAAGACTACTAAAGATATGAAGGTTAAAAGATCTATTAGACAACCTAATAATACATGGTATGATAATCATTTCAATGGTTATTGTTTTACATGTAGTTATTTTGTTCATAAATCAAGAGAATGTAGAAGATCCTCTAGGAATGAGTACTCATGGAACTATGGAAGGAGAAGAAATTGGTCAAAGGGAGATCACAATCATCATCAGTCAAATGGTATGTATAGAGTGGTATATTACTATTATAATGATATAGGACATATTTTAATATTTTTTCCTAACAAAGTAATAATATAATTTAGTCAAGACAAGAAGGTTCATCGTCATACCATTCAAAAATGGATCAAGAAGACAAACCCTATAGATAAGGTAAAGGTGGAATAAAAGACTAAACAAAAAGATTCTATGAAAGCTCAAAGTAAAGACAATGGATGCTCAAGCCACATGTTAGGAGATAATAAAATTCTTTATTCTCATATAACTAATCAAATCAATAAGAATGGAGAAGTAGCCAAGAAGATTAATGGTGACAAGGTAAGTCCTGATCAACGCATAAACCAAGGTGGGGTGTTTTCTATTGTAGAGCATAAGTCAGAAGTAAAGGATTATCAAGAAAATCTATTTTTTGTATGTGTTTATAAATTTATTAAATAAAATAATAAGGTTGACAAAGTTTATGATGATATTAATCCTAAAGAGCCAGTTAGGTATAGAATGTTTTTAAAGAATATTTAGCCTAGTAAATATACAAAGATCTGGGAATCTACTAAGTTCATGTTATTTTAGTGCCCTATGAAAAGGGGTGTCTCTATTAAGATTCATGTATACATTATTATATCATTATAATCATGAATTTGAAGTCAAAAATGCTCCAAAGATAGAATGCAGAATAATTAGCATATAAGAGGTAAGCTTCAGAGATATGTTTGTTATAAGTAGTTGAGCCTAATATATGAAGACAAAGGGGGAGCCCCTATTTTAAAAATTAGTATTAGTTTATATAAATTGGTATATATTATGAGATATCCTAATTTTTGTATGGAAAAAGTGTTTGGTATCTTATTCATCCATGTCAAATAAAGGTATGTGATGTTGAGATTCCTAGTTCTTTGAAAGAAGATATTTTTGGTCTAAGGGGGAGCTTGGTAGCTCTCTATTATTTATCAAGAGAGTGATTGATATTTGATATGAATATATTTAAGGAGAGAATATGTTTTATATTTTTTTTATTGATCATTTCATGAATCATCTAGGAGAGTGACATGATTGATAAGTTTCTTAAGACTATGTATCTTTGAAAGAGAGTATGAGCTCATAGGAGGAGAAAAGTATGCTTTTAGTAGTTTAAAATGGTCATTTATATCTACTACTAACAAAATCATGGTGGATTATAGGTTTGAGGGGGAGTGATTTAAGTTAATCTAGCATAATATATGTTGAATTAATCTTGTAAGCTAAGTTTATTGTAAGAGAAATGATAAGTTATAGAATACCTTTATCATTAATGTCAAAGGAGGAGAAAGATCATAAAAGGGAATACTTATAAGAGTTTAGAAAAAGATGAAAAATGGGAAAAGGATCAGAACAAGAGAAAGAAAAGGAAAGAACTAGGTCTAAGAGATTATTTCCATCAAGAAGTTTTTGACAAATTTTTATAATTATGTTTACCATCAATGACAAAGCGGGAGATTGTTAGACATTATCATTGATTAAGGGAGAGATTGTTGAGCATTATCACTGAGTGTTTAGCTATGATATTTAAAGTTGTCATTGATGTCAAAGGTTCTAATAAAGATGCATTGTCCTTTCATTGATGTCAATCTAATATAGTTTATATCAAAGGTTCTTGTGTAAATGTTTGGTCAAGTAGGCTTTGAGGTATGTATGTGAAAGAATTTTGTTGCCATCATAATTTGTGTTGTAGTTGTGATGAAAGAATACAGTTTGTAGAATGTTTTAATCATTGAGTAGGAGCATGAGTAGGTATATGTGTGTGTGTGTGTGTGTGTGTGTGTGTATATATATATATATATATATATATAACATCTTGTAATACTTTGTCTAGACCTTGTGAGACACTATTTGTCGATGGAAAAAATAAATGAGTGATTTTGGAAGAAGTAGTCTGCTCTAAATTTATATGAAAGAAGCATTGAAGATGCTCTACTTGTGCTACAAAGATGAGAATTCTTTCAAGAGAACACTTTGAATAATACCTAATAGTATTCAAGCATGAGAGATATTATCTGAGGATGTATCTAAGGTAATAAAGACCTTGTAGATGAGTATAAGATCAACTCTAAAGATTTGAGTGCTCTAAAAATTTATGTAAACAACTCTAAATATGTTATAGTCAAAACTCCAAATAAGTTTTGTTGAAGCTTTGAAGAAGAGATGAGTAAGTAGATGAACATTGATAGTAGTAAGTCAAGGTTTTTAAGTATGTGCATGAAGCTTTAGGTCTTGGTTTGAAAATAAAAATATTGAAAAGTATTTCAAGGTTTCATGAGTGAACATAATGAAGAATTCTCTATCCAATGAGGTTTTATCAATGTTCATTGGCATGTATACTAGTTTCATGATATCTTAAGTTATTCAAAGTAGATGAGCAATGGTTCTATCTCAAAGTTACAATTATTAGTTTCAATAAAGATGAGCTAAGTTTCAAGAATGATTGTTAAGATTGGAAGATAGTCTAAACCCTCATAAAACCCTGACTATGACTTGATGTTGAATATATTCTTCAAAAGAGGTCAGAATAGTTTGATATGATCAAAAAAATGATTGGAGGTTGAATTAAAATCTCCCACACATATCCAGGTGTAATTAGTTTCTCAGGTGAGTGAGAAGACCATACACATAATTGCTTATATTTTGAAGATTTACTATAGTAGATAACATTGACCAAGTCAAAATTTCTAAGTGGATGAAGATAAAAGTGTGAGACTTATATTTGATAAAGATTTCTAGATAAGTTCCATACCTCAGGCGTGTGAATTTGGTGATCAAAGTTGGCTAGTCACTAAGTAGACCCTATGGTGTAGACAATGAAGAAATTAGACAGTTGTAAGAAGATGTTTCATGATATGTTTTCATGAAATAATGATGTACATGGTGATTTTATTTTGATATTGAATGGTCCATCCATGTTTTTCATAATCTTGGAAGTTTTTACAAGTAGTTAAAACATTGAAGCCAAATTGGCTTGTCTGGCTAAATAGAGTCTATATAAAAAAAGGTTATAAGATTGGTCTATAAGACTAATAGTTCTCATTAGATCTTATGATCTGATTGATTTAGGTTGATCTAAGGATGTTTTAGGATCACGTAAATGTACTCAAAGCCCACAAATATAATCAATCATGTATCAAATGTTCATGTTTATTTGACTGTGTTTTGGAGTTAATTGGTAGGCCTAAGTGAACATCTTGTAAAGGTGTGTTTAAGCCTATTTACCCTGAGTTTAAGCATCAGATGAATTTTATGATGATCCTAAGGTCATAAGGATTCTAAATATATATATATATATATATATATATATATATATATATATATTATAAGTGTTTGGAAAAATTAAGTATATACTTTAGTTGTTTAAGGTAGAGTTTGTATATATGCGTAAGCCTTTTATAAGCAATGATTTGAAGAAGAGTTCAAGTAATAGTTGGACCTAAAAGGTGTTGTAGACCTAAATAAAATTGTATAAGGTATATTAGAGTGGCATGTGATGTTTTCTTACCATTTAAAGTGTTTAGATAAGCTTGAAAGAGATCAAAGGCTAAGGTTTTATTGAGAAATCATATTAGGTCTCCATAAGCCTATAAGAGGAGTAAGGGCTAATTTATGTATGGCCAACCTATTGTAGTGATTGATTCATGACTAAGGCATGATATTATAATATTATTTAACCTATTCATGGCTAACCTAGGTGATTTGAATGTACAACTAACCTAGAAGGATATGATTAAATGACTTATATAAGATCAAGGCAGTTAGGCATATTTTATGTGCTTAGATGAAGTGAAGTGGGGATGTTAATAGTGTGTGAGAGTAAAACAATATAAGTGAATGGCATAAATAATTTAAAAGTATAAAGAGGTCATGTGGACTAGTAGAGATATCATGAATATCTAACATAAGTTCTATGAGAGAGGATTAAGGTCAGAAGACCTAATCAAGCTATGAAAATATTAGTTGAGTGAAAAGAATTAAAGATCAGTTTTCATAGAGATGAAGAAGAGTGAAGATTTGTATGAGTTGATGGTTAGAACTACATTAGATATGTGTTCCTGATATATGATAGAGATTGGAATTTAAATAGAGATCGAAGAGCTAAAAGAGTAGATCATCATTTATTATATAAGTAATAAAGATTTTTGAAGGTGATCAAAAATAAGGTGGATAAGTTGGTGATGAGTCACGTAGTGGGTTTTAACCTCCTTCAAAGTTGGATATTTATAACGTTAAGTAGGTGCTTGGTAAATTTAGGGTTTGGTGCCCCTAGCTAATTTGGTGCTTAGATAAAGACTATTAGTCAGTGCTTGATAGATTGGGGTTGATGTTCCAAGTTGAGTGGTTGCTCAACTAAAGATTGGCATTTGTCTTATAATACTTTAGTCCATTTGATTAATTAATGGGTTTTCTACCCCAAGAGGGTTTTCCCATACATATGATGTGTTCATATGTTTCATGTTCTTAAGTTATACTATTTATGATTGTTGAGATGTCCATGTATGTGTAGACACCAATATCATGTCAACCCCCCTTGGTCCCCTTCTAAATGTTAACACTCCTGAGCCACACTTACACACTTTATTAATTTAAAAACTACTTATTTTAAATTAATGACATCACCTTGGACACCTCACCCTTAGACCATTTCTTAACCTATGAGTCAGCCTGAGACTAGGTCCTCCAAATCCTAACCACCCATGACCTATTTTCACTCCATCTTAACTCCCTAACCAACTCTCATGCCTCATAAGAGATTATTTTTACCATTCTCTAATGGAAAAGGCACTTGGTAGGTGGATAAATGGAGAAAGAGCTAAAAATATACCTTTTACCTATTCTCTCTCCACTGACATCGGTCAACTATCAGTCGACATCGACAGTCCTACGCTAATGCTAGCGGTATCACCAATGTCAATTACATAAGCCAAGATCTAACATTGAGCTAGCCCCCACCTTTTTGCACATTGACATGCACACTCTGAGACCTCAAGCACCAAAACTCGACTATCATTCTCTTAGCTATCGAAGCTTTGCATAAGTCATTCCAGAGACTGGATTGAAACATTGTATGAGGAACTCAACATCAGCCATGATGGGAATAAGTATTCTGACACCTCTAGTTATTCACTTAATAGAGCTAAGTATTCTAGTTCTCATTTTAGTGTTTTAGAATGCATTGATAATTAGTTTCCATTTGATATTTCTAAATACTGTCAAGAGGCCCAACTTCTTCTGTGGCAAGGCTGAAAGGCCTTCCCCTTATTCGCACCCTCTTTTCACACCTATCCTCTACCTTTACTCTTCTTCAAACCTCATTCACCTTCTCACAACCCTGCACCAACCTCTAAACTTTTGGAAACCACCTGTGTACCCCAAAAATACTCTAAAAGCCATCCAAGGCTAAAAACCCCTACTGACATTGGCAACCCAACTGACGTTGGCACCATTTTCCAGACTAACCTTGGTAGACCTATCGACGTTAGTGACTGTGACACACATACTACAGGGAATAGGTACATGCTATCTATTTTTCTCTTTCTTAGTCATTTATCATTTCTTCCTTTACAAAACTCTTTTCTTTAAATAGTGGATTGTCATCCCTTAGGGAGTTTTACGCTTTCAAGACCAAGCACGTAGCTTGGCAGTCCACCATATCCTCTTCTAACATCTTCTTTGTTTGAGTTTTATTCTTACTGCAGGTGTTTCCTCCACAACCAAAGAGGAGCTCCCACAAAGCTTGGATACGGTGTGCACTAAATCCAAGTAACATCAAACCCATAACCTCTTAACCTTAGTTTCTTCTTTCTTTTGAATGCGATAAGTGAAAATTTAGAGAAACATTATGGCACACCCGATGGGACTCTTGGATTTTTCCTTGGGTTCATTCTTCTTCTTTTAAAAAATAAAATTTTCATATAGATGCATTAGAAGAATATTCACTTCTTGCATCCCCTCTTCTTTACCTTTATTTATTGAGAAATAAGAAACTTAGCTTCTCTTCTTTTCCTTTATTTCAAAAGGAAATCATTAGTAGAGGTTAAAAAGAACATCTCTTTTTATTCTTGTTACTTCTTGCATAAATCATAGAGTAGTGAAAAACTCATACTCTTTACCTCTTCTCCATTTGTTTGCATTTGAATAACATATTTCAATTTGGGTTAAAAACTACTGCATTTCATTCTTGCTTAAATGCATTCTTAGCCCACTTAGTAATTAAAGCATTATGAATGAATCATAGTGCATAAATGTTACACAACCAAACCACAATAATTTCAAATCAAACACATAAACTTATTTGAGACAAGGCCCATCTAGGATTTCATCACCTAGTAGATACCTTACCCCACCTGGTGATCCTACTTAGATTTCACCACCAAGAAGAGGACCCACTCTATTCTCTAGCAGAGTGTAAACTATAGGGAAGGTATATTCTAGCTAAGTAGCCTAGCTTGGCTCTAGGTTTGTGAAGTGAAGGGAGCAAGCCCCAGCACCAGGCCACATACTGACCCTAACATAGATATTTTTGAGCACCATAACACAACCTGAAACTAGCCATAGACTTCCTCTCTAGGACCTGATCTACAAGCCCAACTCCCAACACATTCTCTTAAGGCATAAGCCACCATGACTTTAAAACTCATTCCTAGGAATCTAACATTTTAGAGGTTGCTTACCTAATCATCTATTCTATTACTTTTATCTGAGTGTTTGATTTGGTAAGGTCGTACCCTTCTAAAGTCCAAAATAACTCAGGATATCTTCTTCTTCCTAAAACTATCAATCTTTTATGTTTTTAGAATTACACAGAAACTGACATCAGTTTCTCCACCGACATTGGCAACCATTGACCGACATCGGTTAACTGACTGATGTCGGCAACATTTTATAACCGATATCAATTAAATAACTGACATCGATCACTATCAATAAATTTAAAAAAAAATCCCAACAACAAGCTTAAAACCCAAATTTCTTGCTATTAACACAAATTCTAGTTTTTTGAAACTAAAACACATAGTTTTTGGAACCTGAACCCCTTTCACCTTGGATGGTCCTGACACGCAGTCAAGCCAAATTCCTTGCTAACCACGTAAGTCAATAGCCACTTCCACCTTCGCCCTTCTTGCCAAGTCATCTAATGGAATATACTTCAGACATCGAGCATACTCCTATCCAACCTACCCCCGATTAACCTCTTATTATTCTCCAAGGGGATCAAGATTTTGAGAGATTCCTTGACCACAATGTCAAGGCTCTCCAACATTATCTTGCTAGAAGCCAAATGTGAGATCCTTCAAGTAACCCTATTTATGGGATGCCAACTTCTTTGGTTAAAGTGGCAATGATATCAATAACATCTGCTACCCAACCTATGGTCACTCAGGCCACTGCCTCGACTAGTAACCCAACCATGGCCAATGTTCAAGATTTCACCTCCCCTTTTATCCTTTCTTGCCCTACCTCCATTAGGTTTTCTATACCCCCTCAATTGCAAATAATTCAACCAAGTTTGACACCTTTCCAGAACTTGATTATTTCTATCCCACCCACTCTTGCACCTATAAACATAAGAGTGACCACTTATCCTTTAACTAGTGTCACCACCATTCAGCCACCCTTGGTGACATCTAGTCAAGTTGTGCCCTCTAACTTCATGGCACAAGCCCCCTTGGCCTCAAAATTGGCCCCTATGATGAACTATCAGTATGTTGCACCTACACAAATGCAACCAAGTACGCAATACACCCCTTCTAACACCTTCCAGGTACCTTATAACTTAGGGGGTGCCCCTCATGCCAATCCATCTACTAATCTAATTAAGATGCTAATGGATAAGATGTCCAACCTTGAGACATCTATTTTAGGTTTGAGGAGTGTTCTTTTGTATGAACAAATCTGTAACGAACCTATCCACCCTTCAGTTCTTATTCAACCATACCCTAGCCAGTGGGAACTCCCAAAATTTACTTGCTTTCAGAGTAAAGAGGACCCACAACAACATCTATGAGTGTTTAGACATGCTTGCTACCTCATAACACACGATGATGTGTTATTACTTCACACATTCCCTATGTCACTTTCTGGACCACCCTTGATTGGTATAGCTCCATTACCAGTCATTTTCTCTTCACCTTTGTTCAAATCACTCAGCTATTCCTCAATCATTTCTCAATCAATATTACCAAGAAGGTCTCCATCACAGACCTTTATTCCATTAGACAATTTGAGGATGAGTCAATAGCAGACTTCATCACCCATTAGAAAGGCTTGATCAACCAACTCTCCTTCTCACTACCTCAACCTGAGATCATTGAGCTCTTTTCAAGAGCATGTGCCAATCACATCTCATCCACTCTACAAGTTCAAACTTTCTGCACATTAGATGAAGCTTTCACTATGGCCCGAAAGCTTGAACTCTATGCAGTCAAAGAAGATAGGGTCAAATTGCATAGCAAAAATACCAATGCAAAACCCAATGACCCTTCTTCTTCCAAACCTTCTTCTTCCCACTCCAAGTCCAAGGGATTGGTGAATGTTGTGGTCCTTAGGTCACCATCTTCTACCACAACCAACCAATCTGAGCCCTCCACTTTGTAAAACATCACTAGACAATTCCAATAATGGTATGAACAACGATGATACACTCCAATAGGAGAATCATATGCTTCTGTATTAGATAAATTAGTGAAGGAGGGAGTCCTCAACCTCCCTCAAATCTGACCACCTATCCAATTTGACACCTCACGAGCCATCCCTGCATGGTATAGGGAAAATGACTTTTATAACTATCATCGTGTCAAAGGTCATGACACAGATAATTGCAAAACCTTAAAAAACATTATTCAAGACATGTTAGACAAAGGAGACCTTGTTTTGGATAACCCTAATGTACCGGTCAACCAAAACATGGATGTCTTTAGGCAACCATTTCCTAACCATACCCCAAGTCAGAACAATGTTCAGACCATGGTCGATGACCCTCAAGAATGCAACATATGCATGATCAACATGGCCTTTCCTTTCATTCCTATCTAACCTCTCCCACAACTTGAAGAGGTTGGTCAACCCATTTCTCCACCACAATTAGAAGATCTTATTTTACCTATACCACCCCCACGCAATGAAGAGCTCCCTTTGGCTCATCCTCTTCCTCACGTGGATGAACCCATTTCACCTGCATCACCCTCACAACATCAAACACCTCCTCTACCCATTCTTCTACCTCGTGAGGATCTCGTATTACCTATTCCTCTTGCCCCCACCTTCCCTCTTCTTATACCATTAGAAGAATTTACCATTCATACCCCATGCCCTCATGAAGAAGGGGCCATCATTCCTTTGCTTTACCCTTTAGAAGAACCTTCCTCTCCTATTTTTCCTCCACCGATGGAGGATAGTCCTCCATCTACCCCCCTTTCACACATAAGAGAATCTACTTTAACCTCTCCCATATTAGAGGATGCTTTGATGGCACGGACACCAGTGGCCCCACCCTCATCCTTCTTATTACCAATGGAGGATCATACTTTCCATGCTCCTAGACCACACATGGAAGGCATGATCATCAATGCCCTTTATCCACTTGAAGAGCCAAATTCTCCAATCCCTTCTCCATTGAGAGAACTCACCACCTCACCCACTTCAGTTGAGGAAGATTCGATGATGGTTCTCTCTCACCTTTGGCCCGTGATCACTACGTCCAACACGTTTCCACTCTCACAATCACCCAAATCATCTAAAGGACCAACTGTAAGGCCTCACATGACATCATCTAAACCCTTCTCTCAATTGGCAAAAAACTTAGGATTACTCCATTCTAGGAACCTAAAGTATGAGGCATTATGGGAGTGACTTAGGGCTCCTTATCTTACACATCCCACTTCACCTTATACTGCCAACCCTTCTATGATGATTTTCCCTAAAGTCTCTAATGAGGAACAAGTTTCAACTTCTAAATAATCAAAAGCTTAGCCTTCCACATCTAAATCCAAACCCTCACAGGTTTCCACCATGTTGAAATAGATTAGATCTCTTGGTGTTTGCCCTGTATCAAACCTCACTCACCCACAAGTGAAGTTAGATTTAAACCTCACCCTGCATAGTAGTGGTCCTCACACCATACTAAAGAAGGATGTTAAACCATGTCAGTCTACTCCTCCCTCACCTTCACCATTGCCCTCTATCTTGGGTCCACATCCTTCCACTTTAACAGGAGTGCTCCCTATTCCAACACCTCACAAAGACAAATTGCCTCCATTATTCCCTCTACCCATCAAAAACATATTTCCTCCAAGAAATTCAACACCTCTCATCAAGAAAGTGCCATCTACACGTGTGGCCATACCACCAACCAAAAAGGTGGTATGAAAAACTTCCACAACAACTCTTAAATAGAAGTTGTCAACCCCTACTACAATAATGAGCGTAGAGCCATTAGTGGGTTCTTATGCTTCACTATTTCACTAATTTTTGTAGTCTTCTAGCATCATTATCCCACCCATTAAGCCATACTGACCTCTCGAATCAAAACCATCTTGGTTCGACGACACTCAAATTTGCTTATATCATCACACACTTTGGCATGATACCTAGAGTTTCAATGCTCTTAAGGTTGTCATTCACCAACACCTGGAAAAGGACACCCTTCTCATTGAGGATTATCTTGACCACCTTTTTGACAAACTATCAACACCATCCCATGCCTCCCAAACCTCCTCTCTTGAATTAGGATCCCAACATGAGATTATGATCCCCCTACCACCTTCTCCCCCTTTATTCAAAATCAACACTATTAATGTGGCCACCAAGTCCCAAACCCTAAAGGATAAAGGAAAAGAGTAGGTTTCTACCCCCTTGACATATCCATTCACCACGTCCTCTCCACCACCAAAGCCTAAGATTTCTATCTTGGGCACATCTCAACCAACATCTTTGAGTGTAATTCCTCCTGACCTCTCTAACTAATATGATGTTTGGTATAAACAACTTGCTGACTACTTGACTTATTATATCATTCCTCTTGACCTCTCTAGTAATGGATGGTGGGATTTTATCAAAAGTACTACTCGATACACAATGTTAGGGGGTCTTCTCTAAAAACAAGGTTTCAACGGCCTCCTTCTCTGATGCCTAACCACCACTGAGACATCTCATGCCATCAAACAAGTCCATGATGGGATTTATGGAGGACATTTTAGTGGTAACTCAGTTAAAAAGCACATCCTGCGCTTGGGCTATTATTGGCCCACTCTTAACCAAGACTGCAGTGACTATGTTTGGCATTGTATCAAATGCCAGTAACATGCTAACCTACTTCACGTCCCTAGTCTTTCTGCTCTTAATCATCTTCATATCTACCAAGATCACATCAAGCATGCCTACAACAAAAATCTAAAAGAGTGAGATTTCAAAATTAGAGATCTCGTCCTTAAAGAAAACCAACATGTGACTAATATGGAAAGAAGCAAATGAGGCAAGTTTTCTCCTAATTGGCTTGAACCTTATATAATAATACACAAGTATGGATCAGGCACTTATCATCTATCTTCTCTTGAAGGCCAGCCAGAACCTAAGCCCCTTAATGCCTTACATCTGTGACCATTCTACTGTTAACCAAGTAATCATTCATTTGATGTTTAACTTGAGCTCGTCCCTTGAGCAACCCTCATCTTCCTCATTCCTATTCCTTTCAACCCTTTTCCCTACAAAAACTAGTTAACCCTTTTTTAAGCATTAATGCTTTGTCCTAATAAAAGAGAAACCCCTAAACCTCTATAGTCTAGTCCATGACTAAAAGTTTAGTTAACAAAACAAAACATAAAACTGGGATGACTAACAAAATATTAAAAGGTCATTAACTATAAATGTAGACTACTCCCTCAAAGGATAGCTGCATTATTGTTGTAATTACTAGACTGCTCCCTTGAAGGATAGCTATGCAAAAGAATCCAAACATACAAAGCAAAATATAGACCACTCCCTTGAAGGATGGCTATGCCCAAATTTTGCTACAAAAACAACACCCTCTCAAAAGCTTCTCGCATCGATTAGCTTCACATGACCACAAAATAGAACAACATCCTAAAGTAGACTTCCCACATTGATCAGTCTACCCAAAAAAAATTGACTGATAAACTATTACATCATGGACTTACCTATAATCATTCTCAGGGTCACCTATAAAAGGGGAAAAGTTATCCCTGCTAAAAAGGGTTACACTATCCTCACATCTCACATAATCACACCTATTACCCCAAAATACCCAAGGGATTTTGAGTTCCCTTAAACGTCAAGTGATTAGGGTACTTCTCTAACAAAACCCAATGGTCAAAGATGTAATGCATGAATGGGGCTTTTATTTACAAAAACCCTATTTATGCTATCATTATGGTCCTTATCAATGAAAGAGTAATGCGCCTTTCACTTCTTACACATCTTTGTCACATGCCAATTTATTTTTTAGGACATAGTGTCTTAAAATTATATGCTTGCATATTGTCATCTCATAATTTTCACTATAAAGTTATGAACCTCACATTCAACTCAATTTTATCATAAATAACATAACATTTTTATGATAAAATACAACCAAAACACTTTCTAACCACTAACATAATATCATGATTTATTTAATGCAAATACCAATTTGTGTTATATAAATTATCATAGCCCATTCACATTAGTTTCTATGGAAAATAATACACATGGAAACTATCAACCAAACACAATTTATGTCAAGCATATATCATCACCAATATGGAAACCTATTGAAGCATAAATAAACTTATTTCATTTTTTAGCATACACCATCACCAATATGGAAAATTGCTAAGGATGAAAAACCACATAACCTATGTTACAACATACACCATCACACAATATGGAAAAGGCTATAACATCATCATACACTCATCATTTCAAGCATGTACCATCAAACATATGGGAAATGCTAAAAACACTAAAATAACCAAAACAACTAACACAAAGTCACATCCATAACATGTCAATATCTCAAACATCTCATATATATATATAACTGTCAAATGAAGGTATACATCAACAATATCTAAAACAGTACAATATATCTATGCCTCTCTCAAAATGTATGTACATCTCACATCAACGGCATGCAAACTAGTATATATATACACTTCCATAACTACAAACACCTCAAGGCTATGGTGGTGGTGGTCGTCATGAAGATGCCGAATCATCTCCACCCTTTGACCATCGCCATCTCTAAGAACTGGAGGCAGTGGTATGCAACACAAATCTCTACTAAGCTAGCATCTCAAAATATCACTGGATTTATGGATATTCCCTGATGACACCCTCATAATATGTGATCTCATCTAACACAGTATTGTACTTAGATACAGGTACATCTGCGGTGGACCCATCAATCCTGATGCCATACCCTATAGAGAACTCTATGGATGTGGCTGAGGTGGTTATTGTGGTGATGGCTGAGCTGGCTATTGCACTAGCTACTGTGGTGGTGGCTAAATAGGGCCCTACCCTCTAAAATCCTACCCTACCAATACCTATGCCTAGACTACAGCCAACTACCCCTATAATGTAGTAACCTACCCTATCAGGGTAGCCACCTGTGCTGTCAAAACTATCACATGTCCCTAAAGCACTACCACCTATGCTCATGCTACATCTCTCTCTTGAATGGTGGTATCCCTCTTTTTGCTAACCACCTATAGATCAAGAGGTGGTCCCCTATGAATCCCAACATAGTGACCTACCCACCAAGCCAAATAGGCCATCGTACACCCCAGATCTACCACATCAAGACCTGTGAGTATCTCCTCAAAATTTGACCACTCTATCTCCTCTGGCAGTGGGAGGGGCACCTCAATATCATCATGTCTATACTATGGGAAAGCAAGTGGCATAGCCTATAACAGCCCATACTAGCACTGCACTCTCTCAATAAGAACTCTCTTGAGCTCACCAGCTCACCTGCCCCTTACCCATCATAGGCTCTAAACCCCCACTAGCTACTCTGCTTGACCTCTAAACATTAGATATAACAAGTACAGCCTCCCAATGATATATGTTGGGATTAGGGCATCTAATACCACCCTGTAATACTCAATATCTTAGGCAATGGCATCCACATGTGTCTATGCCATGACCTCTCACCACTACCTAAAACTAACTCTAAAGCTAGCCTAGATCGCTATTGGGAGGCCAAGAGGTCATGTGACCACAATATGCTCATAAGCCCAACAATTCAAGAGGTGGTCCACACACAAGCTGTACTACTATCACTAACTGATACCCCACAGCTCCCTATATAATTGAGCTAAAAATATTGGAGCCCATGCAAAAACTATCTGCTCCCCTAACATGTCTGGCAAAACCCTAGTCATCAAGATCGGGAATCTCCCTCCCTCTACATGAAGAAGGGCATATACGGTGATGCCAATCATTATCAAGATGGCTATTTGGTGCTCATCCTCATCAATAGCATAAATCAGTTCATAGGTAAAACTCGCCGAATGGTAGGTTGCCTCAATAGCATGCTCCCCAAATAATGTCACCATATGAATGTCATGCTCCTCTCTCGAGCATGCATATAAATTAGCCCTATGTATCGGCAACCACAAAATTTGATACACATCCTCCACTATCATAGTCAACTCTCTAATCAATAGGTGAAAGGTGTTGGTGGTATGATCCCACCACTCGATCAATTCCACCATCAAACTAACATCCCTAGCAACTCGGCAATATTTTTGCAACCCACCAAGACCTACAATGGCCATATGTGCCCACTCTTCCCTTGTGATGTCTCAACGCATCTAAGTTAGCAATGTAAGGAGATGATCTCATAGCATCAATGTCTACCTAGCTTGCATCCAACCAACACACACACAACAATGTTAGCAAACATTACGCAACCAACTACCAACCTCTTTGACTCTTCTTTTTTTGGGAGAACTACATTGGCCTGAGGCCCTTAAAATAGGGGCTATGTAGGTAGCACTCAATTGACATGGGGTCTTCTAAGGTTAGCTTGGCCATTCATTCATTCCTCTACCTAATGGACCAACTATCTAAACCTATATGCCCATCACCTAGGCTCTAACCTAACCAACGTCGGTATCTCAATGGCTAAAAGCAACTAACATCGATCACTTTATTAGCTAATGTTAGCGGCACTACCGATGTCAAAAACTAGTTTGGCCCTAGGGCCAAACAAGGCAAGCCCTAAAATTTAGGGCTTCCCCATTTCACCCCTAAAACCCCCCCCAAAACACTCCTAAAGCTACCTAAAGTACCCTACCTAACCTACCAACCCTTCTAATACCCCTCCCCCCAATCTATCATGAAAAACTCAAAAAATTACAAAAATAACATCATAATCACAACCAATCACAAATTCAAATAACACACCCTACATCATCTCATCATCACCACTGAGGTGGTAATATAGGTGTCGATAGTGGTGGTCCTCTTGCAGGGCCTCCTCTAATGTCTGCCATCTCTGTCTACCTCATCTCCTCAATCTAATCATCGGTGGCCCACAACGCTCCCAAAAACTCACCAACACTCCTCACCACTCACACCCTGACACCTAACATTGCTGACACAAACAAGTAGGAGGTCTCTATCACTCAAAAATTGAGAGATCTCTTTTTCAACACTTCAAAAGTCACAAATGACTTTTGGTGGGCCACTAATCTACTTTTGTTGGGTTTGTTATGCCGCTGATGTTGACAAAATTGTAACCTAGTCTGATAACATCAGCTGATTTTCTACTAACATCAGCAAAATAATGCCCTTCTACTTACCGACATCAGTGGTCTAACTGACATCGGTGACCTAAAAAAACATAAGTCTTCTCTAAACTGCCCAAAATCATGACCAAACAACCAGCCCTAACACTATAGAAGTCACCTTAGACTTCTCATGGGGCACATTGGAGATCATATACATCTCCCTAACCACAGCAAATAACACTTGAGATCACTTATATCTCAATCTGACTCGACAAACAACCTCAAAGATCTTGATTATCTCATCAGACCATGACCACTTTTGAGACAACTTTGCCTTAGTTGTTTTGATTGCATATGCTACCTCACAAATAGTTAGCAAATTATACGTGCCCCTCACACCTATTGTCAGATTGCGACCAAGTTGATCCCCAATATTTATGACATTTTCATGTTTTTCAAGAGCACTTCTTAACTTGAATACTTGGAACATGATGACCATTGGAGCTATAACTTTGATCGATCTAACCTAATCAGCTACCACTAATAAGCTGGGGACTAGTTACTTTGATTTTAGTCCTCCTCAACCATTAGAGCTATAGCTTTGATCGATCTAACCCAATCAGCTACCACTAACAAGTTGGGGATTGGTTACTTTAATTTTAGTCCTCCTAAACCATTAGAGCTATAGATTTGATCATTTTGACCCAATTAGCTACCACTAATAAGATGTGGACCAGTTACTTCGATTTTAGTCCTCCTCAACCTTGCTTGTGACAATTTGACCTACCTATTAAGTGAAGTGGTATACGCGCAATCTCAACTATTGCAGCATTCACACTCCAACCTCACCCTACCCATCCATTGCCTATCAAATCAACACCTGATTTTAGATTCCCTTCTCTCAATTTCTACTTTGAAGGGGAATACCTCATCCCATACCTAGGGCAACATACATATATTTTTGTCTTGTAATTCATTAGAACAAACCACAAGACAAAAAGGGGCAAATGTAGACACCAATATCATGTCAACCCCCCTTGGTCCCCTTCTAAACATTAACACTCCCAACCCACACTTGCACACTTTATTAATTTAAAAACTACTTATTTTAAATTAATGACCTCACCTTGGACACCTCACCTAGACACCTCACCCTAAGACCATTTCTTAATCTATGAGTCAACCTGAGACTAGGTCCTCCAAATCGTAACTACCCATGACCTATTCTCACTCCATCTTAACTCCCTAACCAAATCCTATGCCTCATAAGCCCTTGTTTTGACCATTCTCCAATGGAAAAGGCACTTGGCAAGTGGAGAAATGGAAAAAGAGCTAAAAATAGCCCTTTTACCTATTCTCTCTCTACCGACATCAGTCAACTATCAGCCGACATCAGTAGTCCTACGCTGATGCCTACAGTATCACCGACATCAGTTACATAAGCCAAGCTCTAACATTGAGCTGGCCCCCACCTTTTTGCACATTGACGTGCACACTCGAAGACTTCAAGCACCAAAACTCGACTATCGTTCTCTTGGATATCGAAGCTCTGCATAAGTCATTCCAGAGACTGGATTGAAACATTGTATGAGGACCTCAACATCAGCCATAATGGGAATAAGTATTCTGACACCTCTGGTTCTTCACCTAATAGAGCTAAGTATTCTAGTTCTCATTTCAGTGTTTTAGAATACATTGATAATTAGTTTCCATTTGATATTTTTAAATACTATCAAGAGGCCCGACTTCTTCCGTGGAGGGGCTGAAAGGCCTTCCCCTTATTTTCACCCTATTTTCACACCTATCCTCTACCTTTACTCTTCTTCAGACCTCATTCACCTTCCCACAACCCTGAACCAACCTCTAAACTTCTAGAAACCACCTATGTACCCCGAAAATACTCTAAAAGCTGTCCAAGGCTAACAACCCCTACCGACATCGGCAACCCAACCAATGTTGGCACCATTTGCCAAACTGACCTCAGTAGACCTACTGACATCAATGACTGTGACACACAGACTATAGGGAATAGGTACACATTATCTATTTTTCTCTTTCTTAGTCATTCATCATTTCTTCCTTTACAAAACTCTTTTCTTTAAATAGTGGAATGTCATCCCTTAGGGAGCTTTACGCTTTTGGGACCGAGCGCATAGCTTGGCAGTCTACCATATCCTTTTCTAACATCTTCTTTGTTTGAGTTTTATTCTTACTGTAGGTGTTTCTTCCACAGCCAGAGAGGAGCTCCCATAAAGCTTGGATATGGTGCGCACTAAATCTGGGTAACATCAAACCCACAACCTCTTAACCTTAGTTTCTTCTTTCTTTTGAATGCGATAAGTGAAAATTTAGAGAAATAGTATGTTAAGATGATTCATACATACTTAAGTAGAATTGAATGAAAATTTTTGAAGACTGATTCACCCCTCCCCCTCTCAATCATATTGTTTCCAACATGAAGTGATTTACCCCTCAAGGAAGTAGTCAATAACCTCATTAGCACATTTTATTGGGTCACATTATGAAATGAACATAGATTGGCTATGTTTACAATATGCTCAATATGGTGGTTGAGTTTTCTCCTATGAAATAAGGAAGGATCTTGAGTGCAGTAGCATGTATATCATCAAATTGGTTTAGATTTAAGGAGCTTCCACCATTGAAGGGAACAAAATATTGATGTTTAGGCCTATCCATTGGAGGGCTAGGGTTTGTATCAATGTTTTGTTTAGTATCATTAGGATAATTAGTGGGTGTAGGATTATGATTAGACCTAGGTTATCTCTTTCTCCTAGCAAATTCCAAAGATGACTCAACAAACTCAGCTTCCTTACCTTTTGATGAAGTAATTGTGACCACTTTTGGCATGAGACTTGATTGTAGATCTACCACTAGAGTGATTGAATCTCTTTGATATCATCTAAGTCTATAAGTGAATAATCTAACTAACTTGAATCATGGTCCCATTGGGCATGCCATAACTGTTAACTCACCAAACTAAACCCTTAGGATAGGATTGTTCAAACTTCTCCAAGTTTGGTGTAAGATAGGATTAGTCCAAGGCTATGGGTGACCTATGGATAGGATAAACCTCAAGTTTATGGGGCTATATCTCTTGGTGCATAAATTTGAGCTCACTTCCTATGACTTAATGATTTTTTTGGGTGAAAATAGATAGATAAATTCATGAAATTAAAACCTATACTACTAGAGGTGATGCACCAATATTGACTTATCCACTCTAATTGATCCTTAATCAACACTTTATAAACCAAACAAAGACTAATGACTAAAATAAGCTTTCTAATGAACTCTTATAAATAATTTATTCATTTGAATTCTATGGTGTATGTTTAAAACTTGAATGTAATGGATAAGATGTCTATTCAAGTCATTATCAGCTAGATTACTCTTCAAACACAATCACCAACACTTTGACACATCACATAACCTATATAGAATAACATCTTAGCAACTAGGTGAGGGAAAGGACCCAAAACTGAGCATGAAACTTCACCACTTATGCAAATAATAAGCATATATCACTCTAATATAGCAATTAAATCTGAAAATAGTCCTTCTTTATTGATTCACAAGGCTTACAATATACAATTTGGGTATAGTTTCATCATACCAAGCTGAGGGATAAATATAATGGCCTAAGAGCTTGAATTTATAGAAGAATGAATAAGAGGGAGAAGATAATTTGGTGTGGAAAGGGAATGAAGAGGTGATAATGGTCACCATTCATTCAACCAATAGTTACAAGCATCCTTTGACACTCTCTCCATGTATTACCTAAGATGGTTGGGGTTCTTGAATGAAATTTTGGGCATGAAAGTGGAATGGTGAAGGTTAATTGAACATTAGTTAACCCTATACACATAATATTTTCAAACTTTTATCAATTAATGACACTTTGTATCTTGAAGTAACCCATTGAGTCTCAATCTCTCTTAGTGCATGCCTAAGGGGTGCACCAAGAAAGGGGTGGGTAGACCATTAGTGTATCATAGGATTGTTGTCCATTTTTCCACCTATTATCTTCACACTTATCTCCTAAAACCATTATCCCTAAGATTATTCTTCTATATTTTACCCTTTCCAGACATTGGCCATGTTTTATCCTCTTTTCCCTCACCTTAATCACTTTTTATCAATCGATTATACTAGGTCGACTAGGTTGACCCTATATAGTTTTGGATGATTTTCACTTAGGAACTAATTTGGCCTTTGGCCAACCTAATTCATGACCTACTGAATAATTATCTAAAATTATGCTAGGTCAACTAGGTCGACCTTGTTAACTAATATTTTTGGAAGGATTAAGGGCCAAATCCACTTATATATACAAGTTCATTTCAACATTATTTAGATAAGATAAGTAAGATCTATTTTTCATCTATTTATCCACCATTATACTTAAGGAACAAGCTTAGGGTTTCATACTTTCTTTAGAGATATGGATCTTGTCTTATGGATAAGTATTTTGGATGCATTGATAGGTTGTGTATCCTAGAGTTGATTTGTCTTTGTCATCCTTACATACCATAATAATCTCTTGAAAATCACCTTGGCCAAGGGAGAGATTGAAGCTCCGTGGGTTCATATTCAAAGGTAAGTATTACTAGCTTTGTTCCTCCTTTATAAGAGTAGATATATATTCATTTATACTTATCTTCCATACATTAATATTTCATATTCATTATGTGAGTATATGTCTTCTATGTATGTTTACTTTTATTTTTTCTAAGCCCCACTTCATGCCACAAACTTTAGTGAGAACTAGATTAGATTTACTTTATTTGTTATTATTTTAGGTTAAATATCAAAACTCAAGACCCCATTAGGGTTATTACATGATTGTGCTTGATTAGAGGATTTGGAACCCTCCCTATCATGGTGTATTACGATAAGAGATCCCCTAATTGGGTCTAGTGGATCCCCATATTGCTCATGTTCTTGCTTAATAAATGCTTCCCCAATCATAAATGTATGGTATGATCTATAATCTCCAAATTAGGATTGATTTACATGCATGATGCATTTTAGATTGCATATATTATGGTGAACCTGATGTGAATCTAACCCTTTTAGGGTGTATTTCACTTATTTCATTATTTTATCTTATATTCATAATACTCAATTGATTATATTGATATTATTATAAATTCTATATGCAAGTTTAACACATTGTCACATCCATATGACTCTATTCTTTTGGTACAAGTTTTCTAGACTTCTAGTTCAAACTACTAAGTTGACCCATTTAACCCTATACATTTTTAGCCATTAGAATAAACATACTAGGTCAACCCAGTTGACCCTATACACATTTAGGCTTCAACAACAGGCTTTTGTAAATATAAGTTGACCTAGTCGACACAGCTAATAGACTTTACAAGTATAAATCAAGGTTCTTCAAAAACAATCTCACTTCTTTGCATCCTTCTCTCTTTTTCCTTATAGTATTATTTTTCATAGTTTGCAATCTTTAAAATTTACCTTTTATAGTCAACTAGGTCAACCATGTAGACGTATTTCTATATTCTATGTGATGTCTGGAAAACTAAGTCAACCTTATTGACGTAGTTCATTTTTAGACATAGAGGTGACACTGTCAACCTTGTTCTATATTCTTTGTATACATTGTCAACTGCAATGACAATATACTATGTTTCAAAATTAGAATTAACCCTTATATGCTAGTAATTATCTCACACTTTCATTTTTTGTTGCTTGCATGCTTAAAATAGATCACATAGTCTAATTAGTTCATTTTCAATATACAATTTAGTTGTATTATTTTCTATTTTATGAACACACTACCAAATCATAAAATCTTTAAATGCATTTTAACAATTGTCTACCTAAGACCTACCTACTTCGATTTCATCACTAAGGGGGAAGCTGACTTGGTTTTTTGGCCAAGTATAAACACGTGGTTAATGGTATATTTTGACTAAGCACCTAACACCCTTATCATTATAGTGTGTGAAGTGGGGGGTAAGCCCAATATCAAGCTGGTACCATTTCCAATGTAAATCCCTTTCAACCTAAACATCCTGAAACCATCTTTAGATTGATTTCTAGTTTCTTACTTATAGCTAACTTCCTATCACATTTAAAACTATATTATAATAATTTAATAACATTTAGGTTGACCACCTAGTTAGATTTTATTTTCCAAGTTGATTGCTTTCTCTTTACTCAATTATATGTTGTATTGCAAAAACTTGCATTGAATAGTGTTGGTGCAAGGTTTTGTGTTGTGTGCCTCAATTGGATTAACCTCATTGATCTAATTGATAGTTTGTTTCTTTTCATTTCTTACTTTCCTAAGTACTTGAAAAAAACTTATTGTCTTAATACATAGTCATTTCTATTGACATAATCTCTTACAAACCATTTGTTTTCCTTTATCTATAATGTTAGGTCATCCTAGTCAACTCTTTAGACTTTTTCAACCTCTTTTTGTTGTGCTAAGTCAACCTAGTTGACTCTATATAGTTTTTAGGCCCTATCTATTATGCTAGGTCAACTTAGTCAACTCTATATAGTTTATTATCACTTCATATTTCTTTATTTTTGCATCTCTCTTACCTAGTTTAGTCATTCTCCTTGATCATGAACTTTTTTTTGAATACAACACTGAGTTACATATAACAAACATGATGAGTCTTAACAACCCTCATAAGGTCTCCCATAAGCAAAGTAAGGATCCTTTCTTAGATGAGATAACGTTCATATATCCACTCACACAATGAACTATGAGACCCCTCCTTATTCCTCTTCATAGCATAATCCTCTCTTCTTACTTAAAGATCAACCCTAATTAGAGTATACCCCTAAAATGCTTTTCTTTATCTCCAAATTTCCTCAACATATAGGAAAGGATCCTTCTACCATTTACCATCTCATGATTAGTGGTCAAGTTGAATAGCCTCATTCACCTTTTCCCACATTATTAAATGGATTTGGAGGTACTACCTTATTTTATTCTTAGCATCTTCCCTCTATTATGACCCCTTCTCATACCATGACCTCTTCTTATTTAACGTCTTCTACCTCTATTCCTAGTATATCCACTAATATGGTAGGTTTTACATTTAGTAGACTTATCCTAAGATCTAATCTCTTTAATCCTTCCACTAGTGCATCATTTTCTACTAATAGTAATCATGCTTCTAGTGCTTCCTCTTTTCATCCCTTTACTAGTTCATAGTTTTCCACACAATCAAATTTTTCACTAGTGCCTCACATTCTAATAGTTCCTCTCAAGATCTTATCAACATTAATAGTAGTACCCAAGCCACTCATTCAAATTCTAATGCTTCACATAATTATAAAAATTCCAATCAAACCCACCGACTCTTATTAAAAACACTTAAACAAATGAATACCTTTTAAGCTCATAATACAAATAAAATGATGAGAATGCAAAATCACCTTCCCCATCTTCAAACTCATTCTCAACCAACATCTTGGGGCACACATAATCAAAATTTTCCCCCACCTCCTCTTCGAGATTCCCATGGAAATTTCATCCCTCAAACTCTTCTTATCAATAAGATAATTAAACATCTTCAAAATGAGCCTCTTACCACTCAAATTGATAATATTGATATAGGAGGTATCACCCCTACCATTTATTACAATGGATCAACTAATCCTACCCTTCATCTAAAAACATTTGGAAATTTTTATAAGGATTGGGTTAAATTTAATATCTTTTATTCTACCAAGTTATTAGCCAAAAACCTCAAAGGTGATGCTTTAGATTGGTATAACTAACTGAAAACTCATTATATTAATAGTTTGAAAGATTTAGTAAATACTCTAGTCCAAGAGTTCCAAACTAGTGATCTTCCCAAAACTACTTTAGCCCACTTTATAAATTGTAAGCAACTTTAAAATTAAACTACCCAAGATTTTTTTAAAAGGTGGAAAACATTTTCCAATAAATGTGAACATAATATGGCTGATGATAACCTTTTCCATCTCTTTACCAATGCTATTTTTCCCAAGTTAAACTATCGAGTCTGCACCCTCTCTCTCTGTGTGTACCTTGGAGGAGACTATTGACCAAGCAATACATCAAGATTTATTTATGCATAAATTTGAACCACCCCAACCTTCTATGGTTCCTTGCATCTTACTCAAGAATAAAAATCATAATTCTACCAATGATGGTGTCATAGACTCTTATGACACAATTCACAATATTTAAGTTGTTCTTCCTAACCAATCTTTAGAAATAGCTCCCCCTTCTCAAAAATAAACCAATCCTCATTTATTTTTACCTAATAATATTAATTTTTACAAACCCTTATCCTTAGATAAATTTCTAAAATGTCTACCTAAGCCTCCTCCATGATAACTTGATCCCACTCATCCTATGAAATCTTGGTATGATCCCAACAAGTTTTGTTGGTTTCACACTAGTTGGGGTCATTATCATGAGACTTGTAGGTATCTTCATAATTTAGTTATGGATTTTCTTCTTGTTCCTAATTTTTATCATGATTCAATCATTCAAAAGCATCAACAAGCCTATGACATTACTTTTAAGGTTCATGAAACTACATATCAAGCCTTGAATCAAGCTAATGGTAATTTGGCTATCTATAAAGACCCTCTTCATAATTACAAACATAATCAAGATACACAAGGCAATCTCATCCCTTCCAATAATAATTTATAAAGTCTTATTGATCTAACTCCTGAAGATAATGTGGTTAATATGACTAATATGTGAAGGGTGGTTACTTTTATTGACCCTCAACCTATCTACACACCTCTATTAGCTCGGACATTTTGTTTTATCCAAGATTATTATCCAACCCACTTAACTAAGTTGGGTAAAGATGACCTTATAAATTTATATGACCCAATTCCCAGTCCTCCCTTGGATAACACTTCTCATTCTATTACTACCATCTATCCATTTTATTTACCTAGCACTAATGATAATCAATATTCTATCAACACTTATCCTACTAATTCTTAACACCAACCTAAACTAACTACTTCAACTTCTTAACATAATACAACCTTATTCTAAACCTTCTCCTTGATATAAACATAAATTTCAATGTACTTAGATTCTTCCTTCCAAGGACATCCTTCAACACTATGCACCTATTTCTAATAACCTTCTTATGGGTTATGATGAGTGGGATCCCATCATAGAACTCACTAATCTCCCACATCAAATCCATTCATTGAGATTATGAGGACCTCTTTGTGTCATCAAAATCATCTTATGAAAGTCTTGTTTGAAATGAACATCCCTTGTCCTCCTTTAGTAGGATGTGAAGAAAGCTTATCAGGATCTGAAGATAACAGATTACAAAAATGTGAAGAGATGTCCATCCATGTTGATAAAATAATGAACACTTATATTTCCTTAAAATTTCCCTTCACTTCTATGATTCTTGATGAGATTATATTTTATGTAGATGATCCTCTTTTGTTCATTAGTGTCCAAATTGGTGATATCCAAGTCAAGAATTCTTTGATTGACAAGGGATCTACCACCTATGTTGCCTCTCTCAATTTTAACAAAACCCTTGGATATTTTTAATGTAATCTCAAATCCACACACATCATTTGCCAAGGATATGATCAAAGGAAAATTCCTCCTTTAGGTTATATGTGGCTTCCCATTACCATTCCATCTATCACCATTTATGTGAAGGTGATGATATTTAAATTTCCTCTTTCTTACAACATCCTACTTGGTAATATGTGGACTCACTGTATGAGAGCAGTTGATTCTTCAACATATCAATGCATTTAATTCCCTAATAATGGATCCATATATAGTATTCAAGATAACACTAACCATTGAAATCTTTAATAATTCCAAGATTGTGGTATCTTCAAGATTCATACTCTTGAACATTTTCCTAGTGTTCCATTATGTGAATCTAAATGATTCAACTTTATAATTAACTCCACTTGAGGTTACAATGGTCATCCTGATCTCATTACGAATATTCATCATAATCTCTATGATTTTGATGATGATGAGCCCAATAAGATCAACCTAAAAAATAAAACTTTTGATCTCTCACCTCATCTCATCTCTTAGCTTCCTACTTATTTGTAACCTCATTCTCATAAACATCCTTGTGATGTTATCCCTATTGTCTTGACTAGGACATATCATTCCATTTTTCACACCTCATCAAATGGATATGTCATCCTTTACCTGCATCATTGATCTTCATACACCTAACTATGATGATGGCTATTATTTAGATGATCCATTCCTATATGGTCTTGTTCAAGCCCATGATGCTGAGATTATCCATTATCATTATTTCTTGATTTAATATTTCAATGTATCTTCTTTTATTTTTAATCATTTATAGTTCCTAATTTTAGTATTTTTCCTCTTTATCATAGGATAAATATGATGTCAAAACCTCTAGTTTTTTAGGAACCTCATAGGAGTATGCTCATGGATCATGTTATGACTTGGCCTTACTACTTTTCTAGGTACTTTAAACCCTATAGCCTACTTATCCCTAAGATGCATGAAACCCTTCTTCAACCTTTTATAAACCCTACCCCTCCCTTAGTTGAGCCTGATACAGTTGATCCCATTTCTAATCCCACTATAGTCGATCTTTTTTTTTGTTCCTACTTTAGCTGAGTCTCTCCCTACTTCTAATCCCATTACTCCTTCCATTAAGCCCAGTCCAGTTCCTTCCCTACCATCACCTTATCTTGATGATGGTTTACTTCCTTTACCTTAGATGGTTATGTTTCCCACAAAATGGATCGATGAGTCTTATCAATATCCTTTCACTTCTATTACACCTCTTCTTATGAGTACCTCTACTAAACTTACTCACAGGCATATATGTTGTTTTCACAATATAGATAATCATTCATCCATACATTGTCATAAGCTATAATAATATAATATTTAAGGTTTTTCTGAAGGATGTAACAATGATCAGTGTGATGAGTGCCACATTGGTGCCAAAGATATATATTCCCAAAACTTCTCCCATTCCTCCCATAGGTCATTCTCATAAGAAGGCTTCCCCTTCTTTTCCCATGGTTCCATCCCCTCCTATGGTCCCTTTATCATCTCCTATTCCTCCACCCATGAATCCTTCACCCATGGACCTCACCTCACCTATGGATCCTTTTCTGCCTTTGAGTTCCTCTCTTATGGATCCTTCCCCATCAATGATTCCTGCATCTCCCATATATTCCACTCCTATGCATTCTTTTGAGCATCCCTTTCCTTCTATCCCTCCTTAGCACAATCTATCCAACATTCCTATGTTTTCTATTGAGGAGATTAGATGAGAAGTATTTCCCCAATTTTCACTAAATATAGATGAGACATTAGCAGTAATTCATGTCCATCTTCATAAAGACTTATCATATGTTCTGGATAATGTGTGTGGGCAAGTCTATCAGTATTCATGAACACATACATGGTGCTATTTACATTTTCATTTGTATTGGATGTGTGCTCCAATATTATCTTTATCTATTCATTATATTATTTGACATTATGTCAAATTCTTATTTATCTTACATGGTGACTTTACTTTTGCACTCTATATTACTTATACTATCATTTATGTTCACTTATTGATGTGTTCTTTATCATTGATTTTTTATTTGTATTATTGAGTTTATTTCTTAAATAATCCCTTATTTTTGCTTCATGATTATTTTTCTTTGTTATCTCTAGTTTTCATGGATAATTATCATCGTGACTTGGTTATATAAACACGGTTCCCTTTATGCATTCCCTATTTATCATGTGATCTATTAGTAAGCAATTAATCTCATTATAATCTCCTTTCACCGATTCACTTTGGATCTCATTTATTCCCTTTCTTCCTTATTTTTCAAACTAAGCATATATACAGTTGAGATTTAAAATAACATACTCATTCATTATCAATCCTAAGTGTCCTAGTCAGTCTTGTATTTGGTTACTTAGCTTCCTTTAGCCTAAGCTTATAGCTCATTTGTGTGTATCATTTTATCTCTTATGTTTGGTCATTCTAATCTCGTATAGAAGAGGAATCTTAAAATCCTTCAAAACATTCAAAATCCAAATCATTTAATAAAAGGCAATGATACAAAAGATAAAAACAATCAAAATTATTAAAAGTCAAATCACACTAAAAGATGTTATTCAAAACAAATCTCCTGCTTCTAATAGAAGATCAAACTTCATAGTTGGACTCATAATAGATTCAAGGTATATTGGGGTGTAGTAGATTAGTATATTAGAAAAGGATAATAAAAAAATATTTTAGTGTTACCTACTTTCTCATGCAAGTACCTAATCTTCGAAGTGGACTAATGTCTCTTTAAGGGGTCCTAAGGAATAGGGAACACATCATGGGTAGGTATGTCCATTTTACTATTCTTGTACTAATCTAACTTCTTGAGTTTATCTTAGTATCATGCTTATTTTATAAATAATTTTATGTCTATAATGAAAAGGTTTTCTTTGTACATGGATGGTCATTAGTCACTTAGTGTCTTCTCATTTCCTTGATATGCCTCCTATCTCATATGGTCTTCTCATAAGATGCCTTAGTTATGATTTGTACATTCCCTTTCTCATTCCCTACATTCTTCATATTTCCTCCTAAGAAATATTGTTTTTTTCACTGATCACTCCCCTAGGGATTCCATTTGTGAGTTGCATTGTAAGACCATGAATAAGACATAGCCTTCCTCACAAATTACCAAAATTTCACATTCCTATTACCAACATCCTTATTTTTTTATTTTTCACATTTATTCCACCTAATTGGTGTTCCCTTTATAATTTTAAGTGTAAGACCATGGATACGACTAGGCCTTCCTTACAAAAATTTCCAATAATCCAAGTCGTAATCAAAATTACATGTGTCAAATATGAGATAAAATGTGATTGATAATTAAGTTACACATCATTGACATTCTTCCCAACTTGATTTAGTATGTTTTATGTTTATTTTTATTCTCTTTCACTTTTACCTTCTTATTTTCTGATTCCATGTAAGAATCCAACCATTTCTTGAATTTTTCATACTTACCATCTTGAATTAGTGTAATAAATTTAAGACCAATTTTTGCCAATTTTATTTTCTCTTATACTTCCCAACGTGATTTAGTATGATTGATTGAATTCATTTATTTGTTTTTATATCATTTATTCTTTTATGTGTGTTCTAATTTATTACGTTATTTTCATACTTCCCAACGTGATTTAGTGTGATCTTACTTGTTTTAATTTGGTGTCAATCTTTCTCATGGTTTAAAACAAAAAGTTTTGGCCATCTTATTTTACCACCCTTTTATTTTTTATACTGTCATTTTATTGTTATTACACATTTCTCAATGTGAAATAGTGTGTAGTACATTTTTAATTGATTATATTTTACCAAGTCTTTTTGCATATTTATTTTTAACCATGCATGTGTCTTACATAATGCTAGGATAGAAACCACAACTCATATATTTCCCATAGAATATAAAAAATATATAAATACATGTGCTAGAAATAAATATATCCAAGCATCAATAACCACAACCATAATGCAAACACATACAATCAACAATCTAAATCCCAAAATGAGATATCTCTATATAAATCATGAGTTTTTATACAAAAATACAACCATATAAAAAGTTCCAGCTCTATGAATGGGCCCCATCTTACCCATCTCATGGAATATCCATGTTATATTTTGGTCCCTTGGTCAAACACTAGTTTGACCAAAATTTCCCTATTTTGATCTGGTTGACTTCATAAACTAACTCAACCCCTTTATTTTCCCCCTCTTAGTGTTGAGTTGTCACAGTGACTTTTTATTCTAGGTTGGCATTAATGTACTAATTTGGTAGTTTTCAAAACATTATATGTTGGCACATAACTACTAGTTTAGCATTATGGATTTTTCCAATTTTTAACTTACTAAGTTGACTAGGTCAACATAGTTGTTTTCCCTATCAACCCCTTACATTTTGCAATATAAAAGCCTTTCGGTAGTTATTTACCCAAACCCTTCAAACCCATTTCCCAAAATGGTTTTTCATACCCTTATAATTTGATTTGAGTTCATTATAATGTATAAAAATTCTTTAAATTAAAAATCTCTAAAAAATACTTAAAATCACTAAAATATTCAAAAACTAGCTTGAGATTCTCTGTTGCCTACCCATAGTTCACCCATTACCACCATTGAAGGTCCCTCTCATCTAACCTATCATCTCCTCACCATCCTAGCTCATTTGATCTCTTAGAGATCTTTTTCTCTCCTTTACAAGTCAAAAATAACAATTGACTTTCATTTCACCCTATTTTAAATCACTTTTCAAAAATCTTAATCTTTCCATTCTTTTCTCCTTATTTTGCATATATCTTTGTTTCTACTCATCCATTTTTTGAACCATAAAATGTTATGGAATAATTATGATGTAGAGATTATTTTACACTACTATATGCCTATCTTCCAAACATTTTGGTTTTTATCTATTTTTTACACTAACTTTTGTAGGTTCACCTAATGTTCTTCACATTGGATACCTTCACTTCTCTTGCAGTCTACTTCTTTATCTACAACACTAAGGTAAGTAAAGTTATGTGTTTTTCAATTATTTCCTTTAATTTATCTTGTTTTTCCTTACTAAACTTTACTTATCATCAGTGTTATGTGTTATGATGTTCTATTCTCGAAGCACCATCCCATATTGCATTCATGTGACATGTAATGAGCTTCGAGTGGGGCATATGTATACACAATATTTTCAAAATTTTATAAATTAATGACACTTTTTATCTTACAATAACCCATTTAATCTCAATATCTCTGAGTTTAAGCCTTAATGTGTGCATCAGGAAAGGGGTGGGTGGACCATTGGTGCTTCAAAGGATTGTTGTCCCTTATACCACTTGTTATCTACACACTTATCTCTTAAAACCATTATCCGTAAGCTAGTCCTTCTCTATTGTAAACTTTATAATCATTGGCCACATTTTATCCTCCTTTTTCTCATCTTAATATTTTTTTGTCAATCAGATGTACTAGGTTGACTAGGTTGAACCTGTATAGTTTTGGGTAATTTTCACTTCGGAACTAGTTTGGCATTTGGCTAACCTAGCTCATGATATAGTGAATAATTATCTAAAATTATGCTAGGTCAACTGGGTTGACCCTATAAAATAATATTTTTGTAAGGGTTAAGGTTAAAATACACCTATATATACAAGTTCATTTTTCCATTATTTAGATAAGAGAATTAAGAGCTATTATGCTTCTGCTTATCCACCATTTTACTTGAAGAACAAGCTTAGGATTTCATACTTTATTTGGAGATATGGATCTTATCTTGTGTATAAGTATTTTAGATGCATTGATAGGTTATGTAGCTTAGATCTAATTTATCTTTTTCATTCTTACATACCACAACAACCTCTTGTAAATAACCTTGGCTAAGGGAGAGATTGAGGCTCGACAGGTTCATCTTCAAAAGTAAGTGTTCCTAACTTTGTTCCTCTTTTGTAAGAGTAGATGGATATGAATTTGTACTTATATTCCATGCATTAGGATTTTGTATAAATTGATTTGAGTATATGTCTTCTATGCATGTTTAATTTTATTGTTTCTAACCCCCACTTTGTGCCACAAGCTTTGGTGAGCACTAGATTAGATTTACTTTATTTGCTATTAGTTTAGGTGAAATATCAAAACTTAGGACCCCCTTAGGGTTATTACATGATTGTGCTTGACCATGCCAATAATATATACCTATAATTCATGTTTACCTAGGTGACTAGGTTACCCTTTACAAGCATTTCTAGACTACCCCTTTGGTGTAGACCTATAGGATCATTCATAGGAATAATTATGAGTGTTTCATGATTTCAAAAGGTGAAATATACCTCACACTACCTTCTTCCATGATTTTTAACTTATCATCTCTCTCCACAACTTGAAATTATCATTAAACTTTGTAAAAATAGTGTTTTTAGGAGGTTCATATAACTATCTATACAAACCAATGTCATAGATAGTGTAGACACCAAAAATACACACACTATAATTCTAAATGTCAAAACACCACATTGACTACCTTAAGACCCCCTTGGGACCATTTATCCCTCTAACATTAAATTGAGCTAGCCCATAGTTAATTTAACTTAACTAGTTTAACCTTACCTTTTAGCCCTTTTTACCCCTTGGCACTTGACCATCGATGATCAGGATAATCATCGATGGTTACCCTAATCATCGATGGTCAGGGTCCACCTCCATAAACAAAAGCATGCAAACCATCACTTTGATTTTCTTATTATAGCTTGTCTAAATTATATTGCAATTCTTTGTATGGATAATTTATAATTAGATAGCCTAGTTAAAACTTCACTTCCACATCTTGCTTATGCCTATAAGAAAAGAGGAGCTTGTAGGTGAAATCCATCTATAACTATCATCAAGATATTATGTGTTTAGGAGCTTAATTCTTATAGGTCAATCACCATTAGCAATCTATAAATATATCAATCATATCAGAGAGTCAATTTACTATGGCCTCTCCACCAAGCCTTTAGGTTCTATTACTCTACCAAAATCAAACTAGATTCCACTAATATACCAACTACCTTAACCATCCACCCAATTGACCTTTGGTAAGATAAGTACTTATTCTGAGTATTCATCTACTTTATTTCCATTTTGAAATTAACCCAGACCTTATTCACATCTAAGAATCCATATTTTGGATCTTGTTAATTAGCAATTTATCAACACAAATATTCATGCAATAATCACTGATGGTTGTGTCAACTGTCGATGGTCTACCCAACCACCGAAGGTTATCTTGACCATAGATGGTCATCCCAATTTCTAATAGTCACTATGGTAGTGAAAACCAACATGTTGTTTTCACCTATTCGCACCCAACCAAACCTAATTTTATATATTCCTACCTATTCACAGACCCCTTTTGGATTTTTTAAAGCATACCCACACTTAACATTAGTATTGATTAGATCACTACTAATTAAATCATTTATAGTCTATTTTATGAGCAAGCATTCTTGTATTTAGTCTCAATACCTTTTGATTCATTGATGTAAGTACCTTTCTTTTCTATTTATAAGCTTAATTATCTAAAATGTGTGGATTGATAGCCCCTAAGGAAGCTCTCACTTTTGGGAGCTAGCTATCACTAGGAAATATACCAAACTATTTATCTAATGAATAAGTCGATTTAGTGATTTATTATCTATAGGTCATCCTACGAAGACAAAGAGGATCTCTTCATAATCTTCTGATCTCAATGCATGCACTATCAATCAAGTTTTTCAACCATAACTATATTTAGTTTCTCTTTTTTGTGATAAGTAAGAAATTAATTGAAACATTATGGCATGCCTGATGGGACCCTTGTTTCTTTACTTGGGTTATTATTTGCTTGCATTCTCTCCCTATTACTTGTTCATTAAAAAAACAAAAGTTTCTTTTGGGAAAAAAATAAGTACATACATCAATTGCTTGAAATTTTAGTTCACATAACTTAAATTAAAGGCAAAGTAATCTATTATAACTTCACTCTTTGTTACACAAACCTAAACCAAACCACTTTCACCAAATAAACTTGAGATAAGGCCCAACTAGGATTTCATCATGTAGCGGTGACCTTACCCTTTCTTGATGATCCTACTTGGAGGTCACTACCAAGGGGAGGACCAACTCAACTCTTTGGTTGAGTATAATCTTTGGTTATAAATATATTTAAGCTAAGCACCTGATACCCTTATTATTTTAGTGTGTGACATGAGGGGGTAGGCACCAATACCAAGCCACATATTGATTTCAATACAGATTCTTTTTTAAAACCTAAACATAACCTGAAACCAACCTTAGATTTCCTCTTTACGACCTGATTTACCAACCAATTTTAGTCACATAACTTATTAAGGCATAACCCAAAAGTGAGATTAATTAAAATTATAGGGCTTAACATCTCTCTTAGAGTGTGATTGGATTTATTTGATCTTTTCTTTCCTTATCTTTGAGTAGTGAGGTTCTTTGTGATTTTTATCTCCCATATCTCACATGGTTCTCACTCACTAGTAGTGAAGAGACCTTACAAAGAAAAACCTATCACCAAGCCAACCTACCTCTTCCACCTCTTCATCCATGGAATATACCTTCAAATCAGTAAACTCTCTTCACCTTTTGAGAATTCCTACCTTCCCTTGGGAGTTTCCTCAAGGAGATGTGAATTTTTCCACTTTATTAGACAATAATACTATAGCCTTACAACACTATATTACAACCACATCTTATCGTATTCTAGATCTAGACCCATTTGTAGATCCACTTTATAATATGCCCCCCATCTTATGGGGAGTACCTCCATTGCCATGGTCACTACACAACCATTAAATATCCAAACTCCCTCATCAAACAACAACCCCTTTGAGACTATCATTGAAAACCAACCAACCCAAACTACCACCACCTTTATACCTTCTACTCCAAATAACCACTCCTCTGATATAGGAGTGCCTACCTCTAACACTAACAACCTTCCTTTAGTCACCTTCAACCTATTAACCACCACTCTAATTCAAATCCTTGTTGTGTCCATACCCTCAACCTTGCCACCGAATAATATAAGGGTCACCACCATTCCATTGGTCACCAACCCACCTACCACTCTTATCCAATAATCACCCCTCAGATTAACCTTTGGTTACATCCCTAATCTACAAGGGCATGAACCCACTACCTAGATACCTACCTCTACTTACCCTTATACATCTTCCACCCAACCATTAACTTCCACTCACTCATATGTGGCAACCTCCCAACCTTATACCCACTATCTATATGTCTCTCAACCACCTCAACAATGTGCATCTTATAACCCTCTAGGTATACAACCCCAAGCCAACCTAATAAATATGCTTATAGACAAGATGACCACCTTAGAGTCATCCATTTTAAGTGCTCACAACATCTTGTCCTATGACCAAATTTGTAATGATCCCATCCATCCATACCTATCAAGACATACCCTCCCCAATGGGAACATCCCAGGTTATCTAAGTTTTAAAGGAGGATCCCCAATAGTACCTTAGGGCATTCATGCATGCTTGTTATCTCATTACTTATGATTATGACCTTCTTTTCCTCACCTTCCCCATGTTTCTAGCTAGTTCAACCCTGGATTGGTATAATTTCTTACCCAAGCATTCCATCTTCTCCTTTACCCAACTAGACCAAATCTTATTGGACCACTTTTTTATCAATATCTCCAAGAAAGTGTCTATCATCAACCTCTACTCTATTTGATAGTTTGAGGATGGATCCATTGCTAATTTTGTGGCTCATTAGAGAAGCCTAATTAACCAACTATATTTTTCCTTGCCTCAACCCAAACTCATAGAGATCTTTGCTCAGGTATGTGTCAAACATGTCTCCTCTACCCTACATGTCCAAGTATTTTGAACCTTTGATGAATATTTTAATATAGCATGCAATTTAGAGAACTAAATTATTGATGAAGGTAAAATTAAGCTTAAAAACAAAAGATCAACCTATAAAATCAATGAGGCTTCTTCTTGAAATGAGCAACCAACCTAATACCAACACCAAAAATAGGGGAACCATGAATGCGGTTGTCATAAATTCCACTCCTCCACCTTCTATCAACCAATCAAATTCCTCTAGTTCCTCAAAGTAAAACCCAAGAAACCAAACCCAAAATAACCAAAATCAATTCACTCCACTTAGATAATCCTATGCTTCTATCTTGGAGAAGTTATTGAAATCCAACATCATTCAACTTCCTCCTATCAAGCCACTCCAACAATTTGACTCCTCTCATTCTACACCTAATTGGTATAACGATAATGATTTATGCGCCTTTTACTGAGTGATAGGACATGATGTCAATAAGTGCAATACTTTCAAGAGCCTTATCCAATCCTTCATTGACAAGTGGTATCTTCTATTGGACAACCCCAATGCACCATCATACCAAACCCTTGATATATTTATGCAACCCTTCCCAAACCATGCTCCTACCAAGAATGAGAGAAATAGCATTGAATTCTCTTATGATACCCATATAGTTAACATGGTCCTTAACACACTCATTGCTAAAGAACTTATTGACTAGCCCATTTGTATTTTACCCTCTTCACTTATTGAAATAATGGACTTACCTTCCCTTTCCTTGGATACCCAAACTAAGGAAACACCATCTTCTCCCCCTCCACTTATCAAGGTAGTGGAGACACTAGCCACCCTTTTAACTAATATATTAGAATAACCAGCCATCGTTGCCTTACCTTCACCTTTAACTACCAAGTAAACCACTCCCCTTTTGGAAATCATTCTTGAGGATAAAATAACTATGTATACTCCTCCCATAGAAGGGATGTCCATCCAAGCCTCACATCCTTTGATTGAGGAAAAAGATGAGGATACCATCCATGTGTCCCCACCTAGGGGCCTATCTTTCAAGTCTACCATTTAGGGGATTAAACTAACCTATAACCCTTCTCTAGGATAGTACATAAATTGGAGTTTATCTCTAACCCTAACATGGATCAAGCCACCTTCTGATAGTAATTAGGTATCCCTTATATTTCTTGACTAGAACCTTTAACCCTTCCTCAATTGAACCAACTGACCACTTTCATTAAACAACCTCTTACTATATCTACCCAAGAAACTAAACCCTCTAACTGACCAATTAAAACCTCCACCAAATTGAATAGCCCCCAACCACTTAAGCCAACCAAAACCCAAGTAGCCAAACTCTCTCTTATCATCCCAACTAGGTCTACTAAGAATATTGGTATCTTCTCTACATTGAGCCTTAGTCACCCATCGGTAAAGTGGACCTAACCCATTCAATCCCACTAACTAAATTCCACACTAGAGAAACTAAAGAGGAAAAGCTACACAAAGGCTAGGAATCCCAAATTTTGCCTCCCTCAAACTTTCCCTCCATTCTAGGGCCTCATCCCTCTACCTTGAATAGGAGACCAGTTGCCTCTACCAAAACCCTACCACCTTTTTTGGTTACACCTTCACAATTTCTCTCTGATGTTACCTTTTTACACCATGCTAATGATACCTAAGCTACCTACCTTGCAATATTCTACCTCTAGTTCATCAACCTCCTCATCTAAACTGAGGCCATCGACCAAGAATACCACCTTACCCAAGGCATCTACTATCGAACCTATTTCAAAACAACCTCTTACTTCAACCACTAAAGCCAAAATTGTTACACCTTTACCACCTTTAGTTGAGTCTTACTTGACCATCCTCCATAATTTGTTGTATACTTCCTATTTATCCTTACCTCTCATTAGGCCCTTTGACCCTTTAGCTTCTAAAGTAACCTAGTATAATGACCACCATGTGTGTGCTTATCATAGGATAATAGGCCATGATACAGAGAACTAAAAAGCTCTCTAAACCATAATTTATTGGATTTATAATGAGGATGAGCTATTATCAAATGAACCTCCTATGAGTCCCATACTAATTCAACCACCAGCCATACCTACCCAACATTCACCTACTCTTCCACCTTCACCTTAAAGTGAAGATGAATTTGACCACTCCTATAGTTCAACCTCTCCTTCTATCCATACTATCAAAATGATAATAAGAGCACAAAAAATGGATAAGGGGAAGGCTGAACTATCTATTCTTTATATGTACCCCTCCTCAAACTCTGAACCTACTCACACCTAATCATCTTCATCTTTGACTAAACCTAAGGTGTTTAGTTTAGGTGCCTCCTAATCTAACCCCTTAGAATCTATCTAGAGATTTATCCTCAAGAAACTTCACTAGACCCTAGTGAATATTATCCTATATGATTTTATCTCTACCTCTCCCCATCACCGTCAAGTACTAATAGAAGCTTTGCAATCCATCAAGGTCCAGCTTGAGGACCTCCAACCTCTAGCCATCTTTGTTGATGCCCTTTCAATTTAAAACCTTATTACCTTTAAAGATTAAAAAATACCCTACATCCACCCCAAGGACTCAAACCCTCTATTTATCATTGCCTACATCAACCTATTAGTGATTTGACCTATCAAGGTTAAATTACTACCCCTATCATTCGAAACTTTCCTAAATCTCACCAATATCCCTTTACAGTAGGTCAAACTGATCAATTATGGCCTAAAAGCACTAATTTTAGTAAAAAAATGTCAAAAATGGATTGTAAATGGATCATTTTCATTTTAGAAAAGAGCATTTTCAAGTTTAAATATGTATATAATCCATGCACAAGGAGTTAATTTTAAAGAAAATTAAGGATTTTGAGAGCTACAAGTAGTTTTAGGACCTCAAATTTTGTACACAATGTCATCATGACTTGAGGAACATTTTGAAAAAGTTTTATGGCAATTTGATGAGTGGAGATACTCACTATTTTGTAGCATTCCTCATCATATTTGTTAAAGATCACCATTGGAGTAGGCATCAATATGGAGTGCTACAGAAGCTTTTACATCTAGGTAAAAGCTTAAAAATAATGGGATTATATTTTTACATCATAATTATACCTTCAAAGAGTTTCAAAACTCTAAATTTTAAACAAACCATGCTCATACAAGGTTTTATAAGCAAACATGCATATAGGCTAAAAAGGGATTTTTTGAATTTTTAAGTAAAATGTGATTTTAGAGTGTTTTGATAGCATGGTACATACTCTATGATGATTTTTTTAAGCATTGGGAATTATTTTAAGAGTTATTTTTATTTTGGTAAATTTTTCATTTTTTGCAATTCTAGACACCCTTCCAAGCCTCCTATTCAGGTGCTCGTATATTTCACCACACATGAAGCTTTTTAGAATGATATATGTTTTTTATGACCCATATATAATTATAATTAATGAAAAATTAAGACCATTTTATTGTATTTTCTTTATGAAAAATTATTAAGAGTGTAGGTAGCTCAGAATACAATCAAAACCCCACACGCAGATTTCTCCACGTGATAACTTTTCATATAATTTACATGGGAACCTAATATTTTCAAGGATTTTATATGGATTATTTTTATACACATAAATTAAAATATTTTGGGATTTTGAGATATGAATTTCATGAATCATCATTTTGAAAATTCAACTTCAAAGCACACCTAAACCCTCAAAAAACTAGTTTTGAAAAAAGTTTTTTTTATTGAAATCAAATAAAATTTGATAAAACTAAAACCTTTTAAAATATAAATTAAACTCAGATAGGATTCCAAATATTAAATTTTATGCATGGAATTATATGGATGAGGGAAGAAATCATGTTTTTTTAAGAAAAAAACATGTAAAATGAAGTACAAGATAATTAAATCAAATAGAATAAGTAGAAATAAAATATTGAGAATTTTTATTCATCTTAAAATTTTAATTTGATCATAAGTCATCAAAAAATTGTCCCAAATAGCTCAATCAAAATGCGTAGTATGTAGGAAAATGGAGCAAAATAGGCCTAGTCAACCCTATTGACTAAATGGCATGTGTTTTCTCATCAAAATCATATCTATTGTGATGAGAAATTTTTTTACAGGTATATTTAATTATTTATTAAGGTTTCATGGCATATTTTTCTAGGTTTAATGGATTCTAAATGCAAGGAGATATGCTATTAGGCCTAATTGGCCTAATAGGCTTAATTGGTCAATCAAACAAGTAAAGAATGGTGTTGACAATATATCAAATGAATTAATTTTGGAGTTAACACATGAAATATATAGTTTTTAATTTTATATATCATTATAAATTCAATTCATAAGTTCTAATTTATGCAAGTTGAGCTCAAGTCAAGTTAACTAGTCCTTAAGGGTCAAATATCTTCAGTTGACTAGTTTGACTAGTTTTATGCATCTCCCATGCTTTTTATGCAAGATAAGAAAATTCAATAACTTAAACCCACTTTTAATATGGATTTATCTTCAAATTTATGGTGTTATTTTCATGCAATTAAGGTTGACAAGTCAACATGGGCCCACCACTTCTCAATTATATGCCAAAAAAGACTTGGAAGATTTTAAATCCTTTATGTAATATTGTAAAAGGATTTTAGTCTTATTTTAACTCAAAGAAGACTAATACTTATATTTTACATTACACTTTGTCTTTATTTAACATTTTATACTTATATATTTGGTTTTTTAAGCCATTTTTCATTAATTCCTAAAGCAGAGCAAAAATTGTAATTGACATCATTTATCAAATAAAGAAGATTTTTTGCATATATTTTTTTGGATCAGAATAGGGTGTATTTTTTTGTGTGTATTATCATATAAGTGAGATATATATCCCCATTCAACATGTACTTTCTGCACATACTATAAAAATCTCATCCTCTATAGGTCATTTGAAGAGCTAGGAATAGAATTTGATTTGCAAGCTTCTTTCAGGCCTTCTTTTGAAACACTTATGTTCAAGATTGAATACAGAGTTTTATTTTAGATTCATATTTGTGTCTTACTCAATTTTATAAATATTTAAGAGAATATCAAGCATTCAAGTGCATCATGACATTTAGATAAGATTTCCCATTTTAGTTTCTTTCTCCCTTTTCATCCCCAAAAATCAAAATAGTTTAGTTTTTAGAGGTAAATCTTAAGTGAACCAGCCCTATTTGGAGGTTTTTCTCAATATAGAGTCACCCACACTCTGAGAATTTCAAATTTTATCAGATAGAGAGAAGGTGTACCTTGTACATCTTCAAACATGGTGATTCCAAAGTGATAATAGTTTTTGGCACACCCAGTGGGACATCATTCAAAAGATCAGTGCAACTTTCAGACACTCAAAGCTAGTTTTGAACATCATGTATCATTCAATATTGACTTATTTTAGTATTTGGATTATGAATGGTATATAATTGATTATTTTAGTATGGATCCATATAATCCTCACTATGATCAGAATGACCAACCACACTATGATCCTCATCAAGATTATGAGGATCTATATTAATCATATATGCAAGAGTATTGCCCTAATCCTCCTTATGAACAACTATTATATCATAATACTAACCCTTACCAGTCTTATCATGATCCATCCTACCCATATATCCAACCTAATCATGGCCATTTTTTATCTACCCAATCCATACCATCACTTAAACAAACTTTAGTGATCCTTGAAAATCATGCACTAGAGTTGTACTCACAGAGCTATTATGGACAAGATACCCCTACTCACCTGATCTATTATGTGAGAGATCCTTTGAAGCAAATAAATGAGAAATGGACACCTATATGGAGATCCAATTAGAACCATCTCATTGGTGAGATGATGGATGTAGGTGGTTACATTCAAAGTATTGAGGACAAACTAAAAGGCCTCAAGGGACAACAGATCTAACCTCACTCTTCTTATATGCCATCCATTCCTCCTTAAGAGATCATTATAAGAGCTCCTTTGATTTTTCCAAATTATTAATATGTTTCTTAGACCTTCCCTTCTTAGAGATATATCCAAAATAATTATGAAAGAAAGAAGGATATTGTTATGTTGCAACCTCTTGTTGAGATACTGACCACTTTAAAGAGAAGATATTCCAAGAGAATATTGATAAGAAAATCAGAGAGTTGAAGTTGAAGACAAGGAAAGAGGAGGAGAGCAAGAGTCAAAAGGTCAAAAAAGATCCTTTATCTTTCCCATCTTGGAACCAAATCATGGATTCAAGCAAGAAAGAGAAAAAATCAAGAAGCATTTAGGTAGCTAAATCCAAGCAAGAGATCATTCAGCCTTCATCTCTTCCTCCTCAGAAGCCTAAATCCTTTCCTTCATGGAAAGCCATTAAAGAAAAAGTGCAGCAAAGAGATGAGGTGAAGGTGATCCAAGAGGATGCATCCAAAAAGATAGAAAAGAAATGTTACTTGAGTGATCAAGAAGAAGAAATCATAGTTGGGACACCATTGAGTAGGGACAAACATGATTCAGTATTTCATGATGCCAAAAAAGAGGAGTTACAAAAGGTTTATCAAGAACTTGTAGTAGATGATATAGATGAGGTAAAAACAAATATTTCTATAGAAGGCAGCTATAAAGACAACTCACATAAATCTAGTGCTGAGATGGAGAATTTTCTTGACAAAGATGAGACAAGTGTAGCAGATCAAGAAATTCCATTTGACTTCATCTAAAAGGTAGAAATATGTGATTAACATGTTTCAAATGGTAAGAATACTGATAAATTTCATGTATTTTCCATTGATCATGATGAAGAGACTTTTTGGGATGACTTTGAGAATTTTTGTGCAAAGTTTGATAGTCCATCTCCACCCCAAGTGGAGATTGATGAATGACTTGTAAAGAGTATTGTTGTAACTATTCATAAGGAATAAATTAAAGTCATATTACATCCATGTTTGGATGATTATCAAGGATCTAAAGACTATAAAAATACCACTTCAAATGGAGTCAAATGAGGACATCAATACAAGTATACTAGTTGAATTGCCAATATAATTATTGAATGAAAATGTGTCAAATCATTATCAGTCTATGAATGAGGCAAAGATAGTAGCCTTGATGCAACAAATGAGAATATGGGAGGAAGATGATTGGATCTTGGATCCATATCTTCAATTCATGCACCTAAGAATGGAATTTGGAGGTTTAGCTGCATCATCTAGAATACATGAACATATAAGTGCTCCCATTTGTAGAAGAGGGCTATCAAAAGGAAGCAATCACGTTTCAAAGTTTCATGGTGCATCAAATAGCTTTCTATTTGATCCAAGAGGGCACAAAAGTTGGAGGTTAGTTTGTACATAATTACCTCTTATTGTTGCTCTCCTATAAGTGCATTTATTCACAAACTTTTAGTAGTTGTTTTTTCCCTTTCTAGTTGTTGTTGTCCATTCCTCTAAGTGCACATGTGCACATGTTTGTTGTTGTTTGTGTCAATTGTCTTGTTTGTGTCTTTACCCATAAAATATCTTTTAATATTCAATGTATATCCAATTTTTTCATAGCCATTTTTTTGAGTTTTTTGACTAGCAGGCTGGTCAACTCCCAAAATTTGCCAAAATTGTGAGTAATTTGACCTGTTAAGGTCAAATTACTACCCCTATCATTCAAAACTTTCCTAAATCTCACCAATATCCCTTTGCAGTTGGTCAAACTGATTAATTGTGGCCTAAAATCTCTAATTTTGGTTTTAAAAAATGTCAAAAATGGATTGTAAATTCATCATTGTCATTTCTAAAAAGAGCATTGTCAAGTTTCAATATGCAGACAATCCATGCACAAGGGGTCAATTTTGAAGGAAATTAAGGATTCTAAGAGCTACAAGTGGTTTCAAGACCTCAAATTTTATACACAAGGTTATCATGACTTGAGTAAAAAGTTTAAATAAATTCATGTACATTAGATAAGTGGAGATAATTTATATTCTGTAATAGTCCTCAACATGTTTGTTAGAGATCACTATTAGAGCATGCATCATTCTAGAGTGCTACAAAAGCTTCTAAGTCTAGGTAAAAGTTTGAAAATAATGAGATGATGTTTATAAATCATAATAAGACCTTTAAATAGTGTCAAAACTCTAAATTTTAATCAAACCATTCTCATACAAGGTTTTGCAAGCAAACATGCATATAGGCCAAAAAGGGGTTTTTTGACTTTTCAAAAAAAATATGCTTTTAGAGTGTTTATATAGCATGGTATAGAACCAATGATGAATTTTTAATTGATTGGGAATCAGGTGAAGATTTATTTTTATTTTGGTGAATTTTTATTTTTTGCAATTCTAGACACCCTTCCAAGCCTCTTATTTAGATGCTCATATATTTCATCACATGTGGAGTTTGGAAAAAAAATATTATTATGTTTTTAGGAAACATATTAAATCATAATTAATCAAAAATTGAGACAAATTTATGGTATGTGCTTTATGAAAAATCATTAAGAGTGTAGCCAACTCAAAATGCAATCAAAACCCCACAGGCAGATTTCTCCGTGTGATAAATTTTCATATATTTTGCATGGAAAACTAATTATTTTAAGTATTTTATGGGGGTAAGTTTTATACACATTAGTTTAAATGTTTTTTTATTTAGAGGTTTGTACTTCATGAACCATTATTTTAAAAATTTAGCTTCAAAGTTTGCCTAAACCCTCAAAAAATTAGTTTTGAAAAAAATTGATTTTATTGTAATAAAAAAAATTGATCAACCTAAAACCTATTCAAATTTAAATTAAACTTAGAGACTATTCCATAAATGTCAATTTTATGCATGAAATTATATGGATAAGGGAATAAATCATGTTTTTGTGTAAAAAAGCATGTAAAATGAAGTACATGATAGTTAAATCAAATATAATAAATGGAGATCAAATACTGAGACTTTTTATTCATCCTCAAATTTTAATTTGTTTATAAATCATCACATAAGTGTCAAAACCAACTCAATCAAAATGGGCAGTCTATGGGAAAATGGAGTAAAATAGGCCTAATCAACCTGTTGATTTAATGGAATGTGTTTTCTCATAAAAATAAAATATATTATGATGAAAAAGGTTTTAATAGGTATATTTAATTATTTTTTCAGGTTTCATGGCATATTTTTTTGGGTTTAATGGATTCCAAATGCAAGAAGATAGGTTATTATGCCTAATTGGCCTAATAGGCTTAATTAGTCAAGCAAGCAAGTAAAGAATGGTGTTGAAAATATATTAAATGAATTAATTTTGAATTTACCACATTCCATATGTTTTTTAAGTGGATATATCATTATAAAATCAATCCACAAGTTCCAATTCATGCAATTTGAGCTCAAGTTGAGTTAACTAGTCCTTAAGGGTTAAATCTCTTCGGTTGACTAGTTTGATTAGTTTCATGCATCTCCCATGCTTTTTATGCAAGATAAGAAAATTCAAGATCTTAAACCCACTTTTAATATGGATTTATATTTTAATTTATGGAATTATTTTCATGTAAGTAAGGTTTACAAGTCAACATGAGCCCACCACTTCTCAATTCTATGCTAAAAATGAAGAACATACAATTTTTGAAGACTTAGAAGATTTTAAGGCCTTTATTTAATATTGTAAAAGGATTTTAGTATTATTTTAATTTAAAAATACTAATATTTATATTTTACATGCCAATTTTTCTTTATTTAAGGTTTTAGACTTACATATTGGCTTTTTGAAGCCATTTTCATTAATTCCTAAAGCAGAGCAAAAATTGTAATTGACAAAATTTATCAAATAAAGAAGGTTTTTTGCATATTTTTTTTGGATCAGAATAGGTTGTATTTTTTATTGTGTACTATCATATAATTTATATCTATATCCCCTTTTTTTAGGTCTTTTCCTCACCTCCTGTAAAAATCTCATCCTCTATAGGTCATTTGAAGAGCTAGGAATAGAATTTGCTTTGCAAGCTTCTTTCATGCCTTCTTTTGAAACACTTATGTTCATGATTGAATGAAAAAAATTATTTCAGATTAATATATATGTCTTACTCAATTTTAAAAATATTTCAAATAATATCAATCATTCAGGTGCATCACTCCATTTAGATAGGATTCCCCATTTCAGTTTCTTTCTCCCTTTTCATCCCCAAAAATCAAAATAGTTTAGTTTTTAGAGATAAATCTTAAGGGAGCCAACCCTCTCTGGAGGTTCTTCTAAATAAATAATCACCCACACTTTGATAATTTCTAATTGTATCAGCTGGAGAGAAAGTGTGCCTTATACATCTTCAAATAGGTTGCTCTCTAGAGTGATAATACAACCAAACCCACATCAAATGGGTCATGATTGATGGGGGAACTAACATTAACATCATCTCCTATCATGGCTCTAATCAAATCAATTTTTAAGATAATTTCATGTCTAAATCCTCAACCATCCTTCACTCCTTCAATGATGCCATGGCCATTACATTAGGAATTGGCATCCTTTACATTCATGTAGGAACCCACACATTACCCAAACTATTCTATGTTCTAGAAGGTGAATTACAATATAATGTCTTATCGGGATGACCTTAGATTTTCTCCATTGATTATATTCCCTCTACCCTCCACCATTGTATTAAGTTTGAACATGAAGGTTAGGTCATCACCATCCAATTTGACCCAAGTCCTTTCTTGAAATGTAAAATAACCTACTACCCCAATGATGTCCTCATACCTCCATCTATCACACCCTCAGTAGCTAAAACCCAACCTTCAACTACCAAAGTGGATATCATACCTCCCTCCACTGATGAGGCATCAACTAGTTTCTTTATACCTTCACACTGAATCCCTACCATAACCCTTTAGAATCCATGTTCCATCACCTTTCATTAGGGGAGCATCACCTTTTATCACTTGATGCTTTCCATACTCCTCATGAGTATAGGAATCTTACCAACAAAATGGGATATGACCCCAATGTCATAACTATAATTCCATTTAGACCTCCCACCATCAAACCTACTTTGTCTATGGGAGACTTGACAAATCCCCTAATGCTCCTACCACCTCTCTTTTACCTTGGCCATTCACCATTGGCTTCTCTTACCTCAATAAACCAAGTTTCACCAAGACATACCTCCATCAATGTGATTAAAAAGGATTCAATTTAGGGTGATATGAGCATGGCCCACATGAATTGGTTACCATCAAAACTAGGAAGCCACATGAGAAGCAGAAACTTGGTTTCATGTTGCCCAATAAGAAGAAATTCAAACAACTCACTATTACCATTATTGAGTAGGATGTCCATTCCTCACCAACCTTGCCTCCACTTGCATGTGAAGCTGATCACATCATCCCACCTAATGTTTTTTTCATCAACATGATCAACCTTGGACCCCTAACTTATCAAAGGAGGCGGAAACTATAACCATCCCTTTGACCCATCCTGAGATGATAGGAGAAGATTCTCTTATGATTAACACCATGTAGTGTTAAGATGATGATTCCATTATCACCTACCTTATTTCCCTAGATTCTTTAATCCATAAATCCCTTCCTCTTAATATGTCATCCATGTTGAATGAATCCACTACAGATATCAATTTAGGTACTTTAGATAACCCCCACATCATCAAAATTAGCCAATCACTAAATGCCAAGGAAATTTAGGACTTCCCCTCTTTCCTTCAAGATCGTAGCATAATATTATCTTTGTCTTATAGTGATATGCCTAGGATTGACCCTACCATTGGTACCCACAACATAGTCACTCATGATGATGCCAAACCTAGAAAAAAAAGCTCTAATGCATGCATCCTCGCATAATTTTTCTTGTTAAGGAAGAGCTTCGGCATCTCCTATCTGTCAACTTCATTCAACCCATTGATTACTCCCAATGGGTCTCAAATATCATACCTATCACTAAATCCATAGGGAGACTACACATTTGTGTGGACTTTTATGACCTTAACCTTTCCTACCCTAAAGATGATTTTTTTCTACCCATCATCGACTAGTTTATTGATCTTACAATTAGACATGAGATGTTATCTCTCATGGATAGATTCTTGGGTTAGTATCGTATCTTTATTACTCCTAAAGATTAGCATATAATTTCCTTTACCACCCCTTGGGGGACCTTTTGCTATAGAGTCATGCATTTTAGGTTAAAGAATGCTTATATAACCTACCAATGTGTCATGACCTATATCTTCAATGACCTTATACATAAGATTATAGAGGACAATGTGGATGACCTTCTTGGAAAATCCAAACTCTAAAAGGATCATTTAGTTGTTCTTAAGATAATCTTTGAGTGACTTATCCACTATCATGTCCATCTTAACCCCAAGAAGTGCATTTTTGAGGTCTTGTTAGGAAAGCTTCTTGGCTTCATTAGCTCCCTTTTTAGGATCAAATTTGATCCCAATAAAATCAAATAAATATTAGACATTCTCCCTCTTACCAACCTCAAATAAATCCAAAGCTTGTAAGGGAAATTTCATTCCATTCATCATTTCATCTCCTAACTTTTAGACCGATGCCAACGCTTCCACCACCTTCTAAAGAAAGATGTCTCTTTTAAGTGGAATAATGATTGTCAAAAGGCCTTTGATTCACTCTAAGTGTACCTTTTGTCACCAGCTATCTTTACCCCTCCTAAGGATGACCAACCTTTCTACCTATATATCTCTACCACTGACCATTCCCTAGGGGCAATTTTGGCTCACCGAGATGAGTAACATAGAGAGCAAGCCATTTACTGTATTATTTTCACCCTTGCTGAATATGAGACTCAGTACACTCATATTGAGAAACTCTAATTAGCTTTAATCTTTGTGGCCACTAATATTCACCACTACCTTCTTAATTATAAAACCTATGTCATAACTAACACTAACCCACTCAAGTACATGTACTCTAATCCATACCAAAACTAGTGTATGGCTAAGTGGCTCATGCTCTTAGTAGATTTTGACCTTTATTTTCTTTAGTATAAGTCTATTAAGGGGAAATTCATTACTAACTAATTGGCTAAGGTACCATTAGTAGATAATCAACCTTTACCTCTTGAGTTTCTTGATGAGTCCATAAAGGCCTTATCGAAAGTGGATTTCATCTGTCAAGTCACCATATTATTTGATGGATCAAAATGTCAATGTGGTAGGGGAAAAGGTATCATCCTTATCCCATTTGATGGTGAACCTCTTCCTTTATCCTTCAAACTTGATTTTGAATGTGTCAACAATGTGGTTGAGTATGAATCCCTAGTAATAGGCCTTCAGACTACCTTAGCCTTTAGAGTCAAAACAATCAATATATTTGGTGACTCCCAACTTGTGGTTAATCAAATAAATGTCTCTTACTAGTGTAAGAATGATGTTCTACAGTAGTATAAATAACTAGTTTACAAACTCTTAGCATCATTTGAGTATTACCACATCTAGTCAACCCTCTAATCTACCAATAAATTTGTTGACACCATGACCTCCCTTACCTTGTAAATACCCTATGTACCTTTAGAATCTAAGTTGTCTATCATTAGTCATAAGCTTACCCAACTATCTTATGTCAAACTAGATTCTCCCACCATTTTTAATGTATAAGAGACCCAACCTAAACTTTGGTATCAACAAACCTTTGACTACCTTAACTGTAGCATAGCTCCCTTTGGCCTCTCTAGTAATTCTCTAAGAGAATTTATTAAAAGTACCTCATGATATAAAATTATTGGAGGAATTATTTATAAGTGCAACCTTGATGTCATCCTCTTATGTTATCTGTATAGTCATGAAGCCTCCCATGCTATCAAGGAAACACATGATGGTATCTATGGGGTCATTTTAGTGGCCTCATTATAGCTAAGCACATCCTCCATCTTAGCTATTACTAGCCTAACCTCAACTATGACTACTTTGATTATGTGAAAAGTGTGTTAAATGTCAACAACATGTTAATTTGCATCACACACCTAGCCATAGCCTTCATGTTTCCACTAATTTCTAGAATTTTTCACAATGGAGCTTAGACCTTATTAGGGAAATTAATCCTCATTCCTTATAGTGACACCATTATATCATCACTTCCAATAAGTACTTTACCAAGTGGGTAGAATCTATTCCTCTAGTCTCAACCAAAGTAGAGAATATTGTCAACTTTATCAACCATTGCGTTATCTACCATTATGATGTTCCTCATAAAATCATCACTGATAGTATAGGGTTTATGTGATGCATTTGGCATTAAGTTAATATTTTCCTCACCCTATCACCCTCAAGCTAATTGATAGGTAGAATCCTCTAATAGAACTCTTAATAACATGCTCACTAAAGTGGTTAGTGCATCCGGTCAGGATTGGCATTTCCACATCCCCTTTGCCTTGTGGGCATATCATACTAACATTATAACCCCTATGGGTGCCACCCTATTTTATCTTGTGTTTGGAGTAGAGGATATCTTACCTCTTGAAGTCCAAATCCCTTCTCCACACATATATTTGTAAGAGTTTATTTTGGAGGATGATTACCATCAACATCATATATCCCAACTTGAGCTACTCAATGAGCATCATCTAGCATCCCTCACCCATCTTCATATCTATTAAGAACGTATCAAACTTGCCTATAAAAAACACCTTAAAGTGAGAAAATTCAACATCAAAGACCTCATCCTAAAGGAAAATCAACATGTCACTAATATGGATAAAAATAAGTGGGGTAGGTTTGCTTTCAATTGGCTTGGACCGTATATCATAACCCACAAGTATAGATCAAGAGATTAAAGGTTGTCTGCTCTTAAAGGCCACCTAGAAATTAATCCCCTCAATTCTTTGCATCTATGTTCATTATTTTGTTAAGATGGATTAAATTCATTTTTTTTCACTTAAGCTCATCTCTTGTTATCTACCCACATTCATCTCCCCACTTTAGGGGCAATCGATTAAAAATTAATCATGTAATTATCATAGTCATAGCCTAATATTGAATAATGGGTACCATATCTCTACCCATGGTATGGTTCTCATGGTATTTTCCACACATTCACAAAATGGATTCCCATGGTCATTATCACTTAAACCTCATCACACCTAATCAACATTCTTGTGATTTTAGTTTTTCCTTTATAAAGGTGAACCATTAAGCCAGCCTAAACAAATCTATGTCAAGTAAAATCAAAGCAAAATAAAAAAAATCCTATCATTATCAATCATGGGTCATTCTTAGAATTTACATACTAGTCCCTTGAAGAACAGATGTTGAAAAATAATTAGAAATTTCAAAACATAAGGTGGACTACTCCCTTGAAGGATAACTATCAAAATGTATTAAGAAAAGCACATAAACTTAGACCATTCCCTCGAAGGATCACTAAATAATAATTTTTCAAAAGCATATCAATTTCTTGAAAGCTTCTTGCATCGATCAGCTTCCCACATACATAAATTTGTAGAAGACCCATTATCACAATCAAAGCAAAATTAAAATAATCTTGGAAGCCATAATCGACTCTCAAGTAACACAATAAGGTGGAAGCCACAATTGGCTTCCACAAGTAGACTTCTCACATTGATTAGTCTACATAGCTTGGCATAGTCTTATTTATACTAACTCTCTACACACCTATAAAAGAGGAATGCTAGTCTCACAAGAAGGTTCCATTTTCACCCATCCCCCTATATGCAATGGATTTTTTAGCTTACTTGACACTATGTGGTCAAGACACCTTTTTAGCCAACTAATGAATGTTAATGAAAAGCATTTAAAGGCCTTATGCTCATTAATTTGATCCAACTTTAGTTATGTTTTAGTCCTTGTCAATGAAGAAGCATCGTTCCCTCTTCTTACCCTATCATGACTAGTTGATATTTTCATTGTGGTATTCATCTCTTGATTATATTTTATATTCTCCCATCTAGTGTTGTTAATTAAACTATCTCATGCATTTTATTATAAACATTAACAATAAAGAACCATAATCATACCCATAACCATATGCATTACTGTGCCATACATGATAATCACATTCATAAGAAATAAAATTAAATGTGAACATGTCTAAACTCTACTAATGTAGTATATACACATTAAGATTTAGCATGTCATAAACATAGCCACAAATCCAAACTATCTCAGCCCAACTAGCAAGCTTTTTGAAACACTTTGTGCTTAGTCTCTTGACCACAATGACACCATTTCCATGATTGACCCATTTGAATTTATGCCATCTCACACTTGCCAACCCCATATGTGTCTTTTGAGAGCACTTCCTACCTCAAATACCCATGACACTTGATTTATTTGTGTTTTCCATGGGAGAACTTCCTTCCTTGGATACCCACCAAAAACACTAAACTTATATAGAAGACTAATAGGTGTAACCAAATTCCATACCTAAATTTGTTCACATGGTACATTGGTCACTTGTCCCTTAGAACTAACCTTATTGTTATCAACTATGGCAACCTAGTCTTTGTGTGATCTTGACTATCACAACCTTTTTCACAATTTATGAACCTATTTATGCTTTAGCACCCAACAACATCTACCCTTGTCATCACCTTCACCAAAATTTTCAAACCTATACTTGATTCCTCTTTACCTCATCAACTCTGGGTTTAAGTGGGAACATATCCTCTTGTACTTAGGGTAAGCAACAACCTTTGACCAAAATTAGTTTTTATTTTGTAGCTTGTTTATTTCAAGCCACATAAAAAAGGGGGAAAATGTAGACACTATAAATCCACACACTATGATTTCAAATGTTGAAACATCCCTTAAACCACCTTATGACCCCCTTGGGACTATTTAACCCTTTAAATCCAAAATAAGCTAGCCTATAGTCAATTTAACTTAACTAGCGTAACTTTTCCTTTTATCCCTTTTTACCCCTTGGCACTCAACCGTCAACAGTCAAGGTAACCATCAAGGGTCATCTTGACCGTCAATAGTCAGGGTCCACCTTCCTAACCAAAAGCATGCAAACCATCTTCTTGGCTTTTTTAATTATAGTTTTTCTAAACCTTGTTATGAGTCTTTACATGGATAATTTATAATTAGACATCCTAGTTGAACCTTTAATTCCACTTCTTGCTTATGCCTATAAAAAGAAAGGATCCTATAGGTAAAATCCATGTATAATTAGCATCAATATCTTGTGTATCTAAGAGTTTCTTTCTTATACGTCAATCACCATCAACAATATAGCAATCATATCAGAAATTCAATTTTCCATGGCCTCTCCACCAAGCATTCAGGTACCATTACTCTATTAAAATCAAACTATATTCCACTAACAGACTAACTACCTCAACCATCCACCCAATCAACCTATGGTAAGACAATTACTTATTTCTGAGTATTCATCTACTTTATTTCTATTTTGCAATCAACCTAGACCTTATCCACCTCTCAAAATCCACTTTTAGATCTTATCAAGTAGTAATTTATCAACCCAAATCTTCACATAGTAATTTTTGATGGTTTTGTCAACCACCAATGGTCATCCTAATCACTGATGGTCAACTTGACCATTAATGGTCACCTTAACTACTGATGGTCATCCCAACTATCGATGGTCACTATGGTAGTGATAACTAGCAAGTTGTTTTCACCTATTCACACCCAATCAAACCTAATTTTCTATGTTCCTACCTATTCAAAGACCCCTTTTAGATTTTTTGAAGCATAGCCCAACACCTTAACACTAGTATTGATTATTTCACTACTAATTAAATTATTTATAGTCTATTTTCTTAGCAAGCATTCTTGTATTCAATTTTAGTACCTTTTAATTCATTAATGCAAATACCTTTCTTTTTTATTTATAAGATTTATTATCTAAAATGTGTGGATTGATAGCCCCTAAAGAAGCTCTCACTTTTAGGATATAGTTATTGCTAGGCAATCTACACAACTATTTATCTGATGAACAAGTTGATTTAGTGTTTTCTTATCTACAGGTCATCCTCCCAATCCAAAGAGGAGATCTTCACAATATTTTGATCTCAATGTACACACTATCAATCAATTTTTTTAACCATACTCATATTTAGTTTATCTTTTTTGTAATAAGCAAGAAATTCATTAAAATAGATAGGATCCTCTTAGAGTGTACTATGAGCTTTAAGATTTTACCAAGCCATTCCAATGCATTTGGATGCAATTTATTGAATAGTGTATTCATCAAGTCACTATTAGGGTTTTATTGAAGTTTAAATGGGATTTGGGCTCTTAGCAATAGTTCATAAAGGTTAGGCCCCTAACCTATGAACCCATTCCGCTAATTTATTTTATACAAGGCTTCTCAACTTTCCTAAAGTGATCATAACCCCATGAAATTTTTATTTATAGTTATAAGATTATCAAGTTGTTCCTCAAGTGATAATTATGCATTATCTACACTCTCTAGGTGTTTTTAGGCCAAAATGACCAATTCTAACTTTCCTCTATAAACTAGTGTTGTTTACACATTTGAAAATCCTTGACAAACATATCCATGATGGTCTAAGGTGTTATCTAACTCCCTTTTATTCTCTATTTTAGACTTTAAGCAGTCATGCTCTAAGAAAGGTGATAATCTGACAAGCCTAAAGGTAGATTTTTAATATATTGACTCCAAAATAGAGCTGTGAGACACTTATCTACTCTTACTAGTATGAAATCCACCTTTTACGACCTTTAAATCATCTGTGTTATCTTGATTAATCCACTTACTTCTTATTTGTGTACACATAATCTTTTACCTAGGCACCTAGGCATGTTTAAAAGTGATTATTAAACATGGAGGCCTCTATAGGTTGTCATTATGAATTTTTTTGATACCCATGGATTCCTCTCCCTCCTTAGAAACATATATAATGTGTAGACCTCCTCCAACTTCTTGTATAAAGGCTTGGAATAGCTCTTTTAAGACTGATCTATACACTACACACCTTACACATGCCAAATTATACACCATTTCAGTGCCTATGTGACTTGGGGAGACCATTAAGACTATTGCATATCCTAAATACCTCATTTAGAATCATTTGAGGGTGAAATTTTATCATCATGTCTTAATCAAGGTTTAGAGAGGGTTTTGGTGGCTTATCACCTTAACTATGGTTCATAGAGTACAAGCCTCAAAAATATAATATTTTTTCATGGATGTCTAGCCCATAGACCCCTTCATATATATTAATTATATCTTGGTCCCATGCATACTATATGGTGAGTACTAAGTGAAATTTGGTGACCTTCAATCTCTTGTAAGCATTTTAGGTGGGTTGATAGTCTTAGTGATTTTCCATAGAGTTGGGATCCTAAATCCCACTCTTTCTTCCATTGATATTAAGTTCATATGGGCCCTTAAATCCCCCTTAGAGTGTTGGAACTGAGTCATCATGCCATGTGAGATATGAGTGCTTGAGTTAGTAGCTTGAAATGGTTGATTAAGGAAGTATGGATCAAGAGGGGTGATAGAACCAAACTAGACATTTTTCTACTTTCTTATACCTATAAAAACTCCTTTAGACCTAAATCATCACCATACATCTTATATCCTTAATTTTTCTGGGGGGTTTGGATCTACCACTAAGGTGGAGATGGGACCTTGAGGGTCATGGATGGATTTAGGTCTTATAGGCCTAGACTAAGTTCCAAGACTTTAAATAACTTTTAGGTGTGTATGTGGCTTCAATATCACTATATTACCCTTATCTATCTTATTTCCACCATCTACACTTGACTTTATCTACCTAGACCACCATCTCAACCCCTCTTTTTTAAGTCTACCTTAACCATCATTATTCAGTGCAAGTGTTTGAAATAGTTGGTATTGGATACCTAAGTAGTCTCTTTTAGATCTCTATAGTGATATAATTAGGGCTCAAGTGACTTATTCTTGAGATCTAACCATTGGCTTTGAGACTTGTCCTCCCTACCTCTGGTATCAGAGCTTACTTACAAATTCAAGAGCATAGGCTTATGTGTCCTAAGTGTTTAACCCAAACTAGATAATTTTTAAGATTGACCATACTCATTATACTGAGGAAGATTTCCATTCAAAGGGGTAATTATTTAACCATTAGTTTCCATTCCATTTACATCAATTCATCATTCTAACTGGATATGTAAATTTAAATGTGTTTGTACATGCTTAAGCTATCTTTTTTCACTCACCTTTTCAAGTTTATTTATCTTTCAATAGCATGACCTTTAAATTATAATCACCATCTCAATCAAATCTCTCCCATGTATTCATATATCATTTCATGTTCAAAATTGGGGATAAACTTCCTATAATCCTTTAGGTAGTGATCTAGGTATATTGATTATCAAGGGGTCTTTAAACATGCTCCTGAGAAGGAAGAGTGCTTCCATGTTATACTTGAGACCCTAGTGGCCTTCCTTGAACCAAATCACATACCTTTAATATATCCATCTTCATAACCTATTAACCTTCTTTGTATTTTTAGACTCAACTATATATGATGGTTTTGAAACCCTTTGAAGACTGGTTTTGAGTTAGCCTCCTAAATTTGGCTATGTTTTTTCAACATTATTCATTCTTGAATATGCACTTTTCTCATAGTTTTAATGGCTATTTATAGCATTATGGATAATTTAACCTAGTTTCCATGTTTTAGGATTGGACAAAAATGGTTGAACCTATAGATGGTAGTCATAGGGATTTATGGAGTTTTAACTTGAAACCAAGGCTTATTGATAGGTGAAATGGTTTGATAGAACTATGACATAATATATACCTTTTGAGAGATGCCATGAGGGATTTGACTTATGTTTAATACCACCTAAAGGGACCCAAGACACCCTTATTCACACACTCAACAATTCAAGGCATTTAAGTTCATCAATCAGACACATGGAGTGAGAAATTGAAACCTAAGATTCTCTAAATACCTTAACTTTTGGTAATAAACCTTAATCTATACTAAACAGGTCTATGAAGGCATTGGAGGATTAGTTCATGGTTTTTTTCCTATGAGATCCAAAATGAGGTTTGATATTTATGAGAAAGATACTCTTATACATTAATATATGATACCTCTACTACTTCTATGGTGCTCTAGAAAACTTAAACTACCATCACTATACACACTCAATTCACATTTGTGATGAAGTTCAAATATGCAGGCAGTCTCATTTAGAGGCAAGTTATTTTAGATTATAAATACTAATTTGATCATAATGTTTTTAGGAAAGAAGGCCTTAATGATCTCAGGGAACCATCATTCAACCTCAAACCAATTTCCTTTTCTATATGTCTGCATTGAATATCCTTCCTCATCAAGGAAACCTTGCCTAGAGTATATAACTAGTGATAACCTAGGGGTTTCTTGATCCCTTAGACTCACATGTGTGAACCAAAGGTGGATAATGCAATGAAAAGACTTTGAGGACTTGTAGAATATATTTACAATTTTCAATTTCATCAAACAGGCCAAAAATGCACTGAAACCATTTTAACCTTTACCCTATGTGGATGTAGAAGACTAATTTGGCTGCCCTATTTTCTTAACCATTATTATAAAATAATAGGTAATCATTATTCAAACCAATTCCAAGGATAAAATGGCCATTATACCCCTTTACTCTACCCAAGATCTCAGGTCACCATCTTCTCTCTCATGTTTAACTGAACAAGAACCTGTAGTGTTATCAATGGCTACCAAGGAGGAGGATGAGAATGAGGTGTCAATTTTTTATCTTTATTTGATTTAAAATCATATATTATCTCATCTAATGTCTATAATAAATTCCCTATGTATATCTTTAACTCTTTATGACCATATCCATATTGTAAAGATTTGTACTTGCCTTAAAACACCCATAAAACACTAGTTTCCTACATTTTCTTAGGCTCTTAGACCTTAAAATGTTATTGGTGGGAAGGATGAGTGAAAATATGTGTCAAAAATAAATTCAAAACATGAATTATGAATTGGGAAGTTGAATATCCATTGTTTCCCATGTGTGGGCCCCTTTAATGGATAATATAGCATTTGACTCATGAAAAATCATCCCATTTGCATATGAAACCCTTTGATCATCCATTATAGTAATCATGGAGGCCATTAAAGGTGTTATTTATGGTCTTAGTGATGTTTTGGGTTCAAACTAAAATCATTCTATAGTCAAACACCCCTTTTTAAGATAATAGATGTGATATTAAGTGAAGATCCAAAAATAAGATACCTTAATGTCTATCAAAAGGACCTTAAAACATGATAAAAACCCAAATAAGGTTACCCCACATTTGTTATAACATCTCTAACCCACTAGTCTTTCCATAATTCATAGACTTTCAACATATTTAGATGGATTCATGATAGATCATGCATTGCAACATTGGATCATCTTTAATGTGAGTAAGTTTGGACCATACGACCAATCCAAGGCCTTTTGTAGATCCTTATACATAACTAATCATAAGGATATCACTTGACACAAGCTCAACTAGGGTGTAAAATATAACTACCATAACATACCTTGACATAGCACCTTACTTGACTTGTTTCCATGACATAATGACCTGTGATCTTACTTTTAAACTACCCTAACACTTCAAGAGATATGAGAAGGGTGACCATAGGTGAACTTGCATAATCAAGACATAGGTTGACTTGTTTCTAGGCCTAAGGGTAGAAATAAATCAAAAAGGAACTCAGGTGATGATAATTACTTAGTTAAATATCATTTATTTTAAATTTGTGTCAGAAAGAATGTCACATATGTTCTCCCCAAGCTATGACTGACCCAAAAACAACCTCTAAAGTCTTTATTTTTTCATTTATTCCTTCCATGTATTTTATATTTTGGGTAGGAGTTCATCACCTCCCCATGAAGTCTTTAGGGGTGCTTTGACCTAGGGTTTCATCTCCCAACATCATACCTACCCCATTATATGATGAGGTATAGAAATTGGTCAAACCATTAGATGGGATAGTGGTGAGTGGTTATCTTGACCATCTGAATGGGTACCTAGTCCATGTGGCATCTAGACATCAAACTTCACTAAGCAATACACTATTAGAGTCTTTATGCAAAGGAATAGACCCTTGCATAGTAATCTAGGTAGTTTAGATTCATTTAACATTATCATGACCTTATGTTATCCACACTTAGGACCATCTAGTACATTCAAGATTTATATATTTTATTCAAAACCCCATTTGCTATAGAATTTCATGCCAAATTTTGAGTGATCCTCACTCTAATTTCATGCCACATATAAATGCTTGAAAGATAGATGGGGGTGTAAAAACTCTACCTACACCTATACTTTATTTTTTAGATTAACACTTAATTTTTCACAAGCATTAGTATATTGATGGAAACATTGGCAAAAGATATGCACACACGTATCAGTTCTATATATAGGATGATCTATTAGTGATAATTCTATTTTATTTAATTTACATGTGTGTCTTTAGACTAAAACTATTTATTTATATTGTCATGTCAAAATAAATCCAAAACATTCACATTGTTGTCATACCCCTTTAGCCTAAGAGGTATTACTCTGTCCATTAGTGTTACACTTTTTGCCTTAGAGTATTATTAAAAAACCATTTGTATGTCTATTGTTTAAATGGGTCATTATTATGATGCCCATTTCATCTCAAACTTTTGCCTTAGATATTCTAGTCCAAACCATTTACCATGGCATTTGTTTGAAGGAGAATTTTTGTTCTACCAAAATTGTTCCAATCTATTGTCACTTTTTGAAACCAAGTCCCAAGCTATTGTTTTACCTCTCTTATTTTAAATTTGTGGTTACGTTGCCCATTTTGGTCTATCTTTTACCTTAGAACAATTGAATCTTTTCACATTAAATCTGAAACTCAACCTTTCAAAGTGAAAATCCTAAACTAATTGGGTTCACACTGAATCTTCATCTAAATTTGGCTTAGGTTATCTAACTTTAGTGTTTAGATTGTTTTACTTGGGTTAATTTCATATTTGATCTAAAAGACCCCTTTCCTAGACCTAGTGGTTATTGTTTATTTTGTACCTTGTTTAGAGCATCCTTTTAAGCCAAGTTTTTGCCATGTACTTTGTTTGAATTTTTTTGTGCCAAATTTTTTAGTGTCCTAGTTCCTTTGTTCCAATATTTTTTGAGTCAAAATTTGAGTATTGAGTGAACCAATTATCAAGTGTCACCTAAACCAATTACCTAAGTTTGGTTTCATTTTGAGTTCTTGTTTGAGTTTTGTGTTTTCAAGTCTATCCTTATTTTTAGTACAGTTATAACCACTTTTAGTCAAATCACTGTCATCTCTTGATTCTAATTCATAATTTTTATACTTTGTTTATACAATCTTGTTACTAATTATAACCACCTGTGGGTAAATCAATACTTTACCCATAAATGAGTTTGATACTTTGCATTACTTTTGTTGTTGATTATAATCACCTTTAAGAAAATCAATATCATTTTGTTAAACCAGATCGCATTTGTTTAGTCCTACCTTTTCCTAGTTTAGTTGTTTATCCCTTTGTGCCTCTTTTATAGAGATAAATGTCCTTTATTTTTAGACCTTAGTTAATTGTTACCTCTAGACCCTTTGTTTGTCATGTGGCCTATCCATGGATCTAAACTTGCCTCATTACACATGTAGTGTGACTATGTATAATCCTAGTTATGGGAACTTTGTGACCAATGACCCTTTTATTTAATATTCATATGATGACATCACTTATGATAAAAAGCCTTATCCATCTTATCGCATCCCATATGTTTAACAAATGCATGACCATTTAGCATAATATTTAGTAACTATGCCTCCTTATCTAAGCTAATAACTAGATTAAATAACCCAATAACTTGATAAAATAATGTGTAAAATTAAATACAATTAACAACAAGAACCATATTATGTTATGAGGCTAAACAAACAAGATATGATATGTACTAGTTTGAATGTTATTTATTGGAGAACAAAGACAAAGTGCTAGTTAGAGTTGTCTAAGTAGGGGCCAAGTTTCCATTAGACTTACCATATGAAAGTCTAAGAAGTTTGATTATAATGCATAGTAATGTACTATGAATTCAACTATTCAAACAATTATCTACTAGTTATATCCATGATCTGGGTTAAATAACACAATAAGACCATAATGTGCTTGTAAAAGGAAAAGTTATTATGGATGAACAAATAGAAGAGGTATAACATGAATAATAAAAATATATCAACCTATCTCACAACCGCAATGCTAGGGTTGTTTCTAACATGCCACTTATTAAGATAGTTCATAAATAGGGAAACAAATAGACACCTTAGAATACATAAGTCAAAATGTAGACCTCTTTATCCAAAGCACATTGATTGGTGATAGGTATAATGTCCATATTTTGATGGAAGATAATATTTATCAAATATAAGACCTCACTCAAAATTTTACAAATAACATGAAAGAGTAGTCCAATTTAAATTAAATTGGGTCTAACTTAACACTAAACAATACCTAATAGATTCATCTAAATAACACCATGAGTGGATTGTAATAATAGGTAATAACTATGCTTATTTCCCAAAATCAACAAGTAACCTCCACTCCATAACTAACTACTTATTTGAATGTGCAATAGGAGGAACAATCCAGCAACAAACTAACTTACCACCAAAACAAGTGTATAATACTATGCCACCTCAATAGGTGATAATGAATATTATTCCAAAACAAGCACAAACTAATGTACCTTATCAATCTCAAACTTTACCTATCCAAAAATGTATTCCTATTAGTCAAAAAATGCTAGTTGGTCAACAACAACACTTGAGAAATAAATAAATACATAACCCCTAACATTTTCTAAACCAATAATAAGTGTTACTTTAATAATAAGTACCAATCTAATAATAGGTGCTTGGCTAAAAATAAGGTTCTTATGCATAATAGGTAGTAGGTTCTTGCAATAATTCCCTTTCACCTAATGGGTATCACACATGAAATAAGGATCTAACTACCAACACCTTTAACAATATAGATCTAGTCAACATCATGTTCCCTATATACAACAAGGTTTAATAAGTAGCCAACAAGTTCCCTCCCAATTGCAATAACACCAACAAATTATGTAGAGCCAAATGCCATTATCATAGCCAAAATTTGCTAACCAAGGTTATGTATCCAACTTGAACTAAAATGTGCTTCAACAAAATCATATTCCATACCCATAGTATAACCTTAATGCATGGATATGCATACCTAATCATTCAGCCAATTTAACTAGCATCCCCTAATATACCTACCCTAATTATGGTAATCCACCTTTGAATGTGTAACCTCCCCAGTAATAGGCCACTCCTAATTTTGTTACCTAAGAGTTGCAACACATTAAAGACATAATTCAAATGATACATGTTATAAAAGAAATGAATAAATTCAAATTAGAGGAGATATGCTCTTACCCATTTAACATAGATTATTTGAAAATATCATTTTTTCCAAGTTATGAACCACCTAAATTTGACAAATACAAAGGCAAAGGTGACCCTAGAGAACATTTGAAGGAATTATTTGTTTCCTTCTAACTAGTGACCTAAAATGATATATACTTGTTTATATTATTCATAAGGAGTATAATTGGACAAGCCTTAGAATGGTTGTTGAAACTACCAAAAAAAAAAATTTACCTAACTTCGATTATCTCTTGGAGAAGTTTGTGCAGCACTTTTCATACAATCTTGAGCATGAGATTACTATTGTCGATCTAGGCCAAGCTAAACAAAATACTAGTGAAAGATTCACTTCATAGTTTTAATGTTGAATAGCCTTAATAAGCTAGTCTACACATAATTTTCTAGATAAATAGTTGGTCATAATATTTACAAAGAGCTTGCATAGTGAGATATCCTATAATCTCAAGCTACAATATCCTCATACTTTTAAAGAGGTCATATCATAAGGAATCTAGATTGAGAAAGACCTTGTTAACAAAGGCATAATCAAGCTATCCTATTCTAATCATAATCAAAACTAGAATCAATGATAAAACAATAATCAAAACCAAACTCAAGTACCAACTTCAACTCCACCATAAGCTAACAATAATGAAAAACTTAAACCCTACAACCATAATAAAAAATGTTGTTGGAAATGGGGTTATTGAATCATGCCATATATATATATATATATATATATATATACTCAATAACCACTTCCTCCATACATTCAACCATGACCTCCACAAAATCAACTACCATAAAATTAAAACCAATTACAAACCTCTCCTCCAAGGAGAAGACCACCTATTGCCCAATAATTCAGTAACCTTAGTAAGCCTATTGAGTTTGTGTTTCAAATATTGGTTCAATAAAATATGATCAGTTGGCCTATGCTAAATCCATTTCTTGAAGATACTCCTTTTCTTGATTGCTACAAAGAACACAAATTTTGTGAGTATCATGTTAGAGTACATTCCATAAGATGGTGTATCCAACTCAAACATCTGATTGAAAACATGCTGTAAAATGGTTAAATATAAATAAACACACATGATCTTAAGAACAATTGTAACTTGGGTATATACTAGAATCCATTTCCCCAACATAAAAATAAAAATAACTAGCAATAGTACTAAAAAAATAACAATAATGGTAGAGAAATCCACCATAGAATTAGTAACAACAACAACAAAATGGTTGAAATCAAGGGAAAATGATCAAACCAACCAAGGAGGTCATCATGTTATTGTGTATACCTATAAAAATGTTGTGGGACACAGTTTAGGTAGCCATGTTTCCACCATCACTATCAACCCTAGACTAACTACAAACAGACGTGGACCTTCACATAATAATACCTATCTATCAACCAATACTTACCAACCTCCCTATGTCAATGATTTTTCTATGGACCATGTTGATAATATGACACCATACCATCCAAGAATAATCATTTTGAGCCTCATTACCTACCTATTTAACTACCAAATTCAATTTCTAGATTGAGATTGCATAATCACAACTTGATGAGCCAGCCAGAGTCACTATCATGGGACCACAACCAAATACTAAAAATGAGCCTAATCAACCTTATATGCCTATCATAAATAAATCAACTAGCAAAATTGATGAGAAAAATTATTATATTGTTGAACAACTAAAAAAGACACCTTCACACATCTTCATCATGGATTTGTTGCATACGTCTACTATCCACAAAGACATTATGAATGAGTATTTGAACCAATTCCTTGTGTCAAATGATATCACTCCAGACAAATTTCAATCCATGCTAGGACACCTAGCCACTAGCCAATGCCCACCATTGAACAAAGTGATATATCTTCTCTAGGATCTCTACATAATTTCCTATTTTACATTGAATTGGTAAAATGAAACATAGAGTTAAACATGTCCTTGTAAATAATGGTTTGGGTATCAACATTATGTTTCATAATTTTATCAAATATCTAGGATATATAGTAGCTAACTTATATCCAAATACCATTATTATCAAGGAATATGATAATGAAAAATGGGAGTCACAAGGTACGATTAGCCTATCAATCATCATTAGGCTAATGAATCATGATACTTTATACCATGTTTTAGACACAAAGATATCCTATAATATGTTATTGGACAAACCTTAGATCCATGAAATCAAGGATATACCTTTTACATTGCATCAATGTATAAAATTTCCACACTCAAGAATGGAAGTGACTATACCTATTGATCCCTAGTGATATCAGTATTATAAATGCCTTGAGACCAAGTATAAAAGCTATAAGTACTAATTTGGCATGAATCCTATGCCCAAAATAGATAGACAAAAATCCAAAAAGGTAAAATCCCTTGAATAGGCCTAAAAGCTAATTATATTGACCTAGATAGCTTAACCTCTACCTTAGCCATGCCTCCACTAGAAATTTCCAACAATTTCTATGTCACTGAGAAAGGCCTTAGATAATATAACACCCATAATAGATTTCATATTTCTAAATTTCCTAAAAATCCTAAATCTTATTATATACCTATGGCTAAGACTAATCATATGACATGAGACACCAAAGGAAAATCTCAATTGAATAAGCCCATTATTTTTAAATTGGCCTATGGCCTATCAGGACCCTTTAGTATAAGATGATTCATGTCTCTACATAGATGAGTTGGTTAATTGTTACCAAATCATGAACTATTTTATTCCCAACAAAATTATGGATCACCTACTTTATGAAGGTAAAGGCCTTTAGTTACATCAATAAGGACCTATCAAACTAGTTTTAATGACTAAATGCAAGGGAACTCATGGTATCAGATTTAAACTACTCAGGGGTGACCCCACATACCTTATTCATATTCCAACACCAACAACTAATGACAATGATTTTGACACTAACATAGGGTCTAATAATAAAATCTATGAGGACCTAGACAATACCAATTTAAACCCGCATGCCATTTTCACTATTAACCTTATTTATCAACCTTCATATTGGACCCTTTACCATCTATAATTTATAAACTAGGACCAACAATAGTTAACAATGCCATTAGAAGAGTTCAATAATGAGGAGGTCTTATACAAATTTTTGGGATTAAACAGTCACATTCCTCTTGGAGACCAAAAATAGGGATTTATTATTAAATTGGTTCCTATTGCATACCTTAGAGAGTAGGTGAACTTCCCTAGCCGAAAAAAATCAAACATTGAGGTCTAAAACTAAAAACCTCTTTGGGGTACTTTTTGATAGGGAAAAGTAAATAGAAAGGCAAGTCTCTTGGTAAATATTGATCTATAATGACATTATATGGGGATGTTCACCACTCTTCCTATGAAGCACATGATACCTCTCACCAATAGTCTATTTATGTATCAAATATCATTATTGAAGAGTGGTAGGATTTTTCCCAAATTATTCAAAAGTGCCTTGAGGTATTTGTATCATGTCTAATTCCAACATTAGGAGATTTTGATTCATCTAACTTAAGATAATTATATGAGATAACATGTTTGGAAGTTTCTACCATTACCAATCAGTTTAACTCCTTGCCAAGTATTCTAGATAATGGTTCTACACTTTTAGTGGAGGATACTTTAGAGGTAAATATTAGGACTCTAGAGGACCCTAAATATATTAAACTAGTCACATCCCTTACTAAGGAGTAACATGATGCTTTTATAGCCCCATTAAGGGAATTTATTAACATATTTTCATGGGCCTATTTGGGCATGCCAAGTTTGGACCCTACCTTAGTCATATACCATATTGTTATACATCCTGATAATAAGCTTATTAAATAGAAGTTACATAAGATGCATCTTCATATTTATGTGTTAATAAATAAAGAGTCTTAAAAACTCCTAGATACGAAATGCATAAGGTAAATCAACTATTTAGATTGGATTTCAAGTATTATACTAGTAAATAAAAAGCTATAAGGTATTCATATTTGTACTAATATTAGATATATCAACAAAGCTTACCCAAAATATGACTTTCCCTACCTAATATTGAAATGATAGTCAAATCAATAATCAGTTATGAAAAACTCTCCTTAATGGATGGATTTTTAGGTAATAATAAGATCAAGATCACACTAAAAAGCTAGCACAAGACAATGTTCACCACTCTATGGGGAATGTTTTATTATCAGGTGATACCATTTGGACTTAAGAATGCTAGCTCTAGTTACCAAATAGCTATGAAAGTGATTTTTCATGACACAGTGTATGACATTATTGACTATGTCGATGATATTTTGGATAAATCAAAGACATGTGCTAATCACCCAACCAAGCTATGAATAATCCTTAAGATACTTCATGAGTAAAATATTAAGCATAATCTAAAGAAATGTGTATCTGTAAACAATTATGGAAAACTATTAGGTTTCATTTTCTCTCATAAGAGTATTGAAGTCGACCCAGCCAAAGTCTATGTAATTACAAAAAAGCCACCACCATATACCTTGAATTAGATCCATAGTTTATAAGGAAATATTTAATAAATTAGATGCTTCATCTCATAATTAGCCACTAAATTCCGTATATTTACACATTTTTTTAATAAAGGTGTTACATTCTCCTAGAATGTTGTGTGTTAAAAAACATTCAATCAACTTAAATAATATCTTGCCAACCCACCTATTTTGTTATAAAAAAAATTGAATAATCCATTATTTATTTACCTATTCTAAATTTAAAATGACCTGGGGGCACTTATGGCATAACATAATGAAGAGGGAAATGAAAATGTTGTGTATTATATGAGTTAAACGTTGGCCATGTATGAACATAATTATACACTGATTGAAAAAGCCTACTAAGAAATGTTGTTTACAACACAAAAATTACATCATTATGTGCTAAAAAATAAGACCATTATTATTACCAAATTTGATCCACTTAAGTATCCACTTTCCAAATCATCTCTATAGGGCCATATGGAAAAATGGATCATGCTTTTGAGTGAGTTTGAAATTGAATATGCCAGCTAGAAGGCCTTTAAAGCTCAAGTACTTGGAGATCAGCTTGATAAATATCCTCTTATATAGACTCAACCTCTTATATTTTTTGAAATAAAAAACATTGAGAGGGGGGGTGAATCAGTGTCTTAAAATAATCCTTTCTTTCTACTTAATGTGATAACCTTTCAAACCAATATAGAGATCAAATAATGCATAGAGAAGAAATCACATAAATAAAAAGCAAGATATCAACACATGAACATAAGAGATATGTGATAAACCCTCATGAATAATAAAACCCACTACAACACCACTTTTACTTATGTCTTATAATAAATACGTCAATATTTAGTGAGGCATTAACCCCATAAGAAACACTAACCCCTCACTAGTCAAGCACCAACTTAACTAGTCCTTTAAAAAGATCCAACTTCTAAGGAGGAAAAAAAAACCTAAGTGACTTATCATTAACTCAACCACTTCAATAACACTTATAAAATCACCAAAATTCAAGGCAAATACCACTCCCTCTTGACTAAGCACCAACTCAGCCAAGACAAACTTGATTACCTTCATAACACATTATTGTTCAATCAATATATGGTGACCTCTTATTCAAATCTCTATCTACTTTATCCACTATCATAAATAAAGAACACATCTTTGATCCAACTCTTATGGTCTCTCAATAAACACAAAATCACTCCTTCAACACTCTTAAACTGCCTCTTCAAACAAGCAAATATGCCCTTCTTCTACATCGTTCAAACAACCCTCATAAGGCATGAATAGGTTATATGACCTTTGATCATCATAATTATAACTTATGATGTATATTCATGACTGATCCTATAATCCCATTTTAATTTATACATAAAATCCTTATACTCCTCAAGGTGCTCCTTTATTCATTTACACTCTCATACCTTAACTAGCCCAAATAGACCTATTATGCCTTCTCTTTATACTTAAATCTTGATCTCACCCATATTGGTCAGCTAAACACCTCTCCATACTTATGTACCTATTATAATACATCAATACACATGTTTCATAATTGAAACACTCACTACATAGGTTGATCATTACTCATAAGTATCAAAGCCACCATTAGGCCTAATAGAGACCTAATGCAATTAGGCCTATCCTCTCCATGGAATAACTTGAGCCACTATGGCCCATAAATCCTTAAAAAAAGTCATAAAACATTTCAATAACTTATATAACAATATAAATTAACCTCATATATTCTTAATAAATCACAAATCATTCTCTTACCTCATGAAAGCTCCATTAGCCCTTAAAGACTTATTAGGCCTAATTACCCCAGAAACACTATCTACAAAGATACAACTCAAACACCCAATAAATATACATTAAAGGATAAATAAACATATTTATGTAAAACTTTTGACCTCAAGGTCATCATCAAACTCATTATACTCCATAAATCAAGATCCAAAGACTCATAAACACCTCTATAAAAGGCTCACTGTGTTCTACCAAAAAGCTCCAAAACACAGTCAAGAACCTTTGACAACCAAAATCTACATATGCACTTTCAAAAACTATATATGATTGTATAATTTATTACATAATCTAAAAATAATCACCACATGTTTTTTATACTTCCAAAATGGGCATAAAAATATAGAAACTTCAATCACACTCACACATAGAAAACTACATGTAGCTTTAAAAACACAATCATGAAGAATGTTATCTTTAGATCTTGTAAGGACACTTAAATTATATCTCAAAAAATTTAATAGTTCTTATGTGACCTATATATCATCCTTAAATATATAGGTCACAATTTCTAGTGTCAACTATTGATCTTATAGTCTAATATGTTGACCTTCTCTATCATAGTCCTTACACATCCAAATAAGACATTTTGGCTTCCATATTTCAAATTTTTAAATTGAATCCAATCCTTCCATAAAAAATTTATAGGTATTTTATATCTTTAAAACAAAATCATATTAATTATATTCATCATATAAGTATAAATGTCCTCCAACTCATCAATCTCACTTACTCAGAACTATCATTCTGCCTTGTGAACTAGTCATGATGATCTTGCATTCCAACACCTATGTATACAAAAAAAATAAGTATTAATTAATTATTATGATCCATATAAATCTTTATAATATATATAAACACAAATATATATAGGTATAATGGAAAATATGAAATATATAGACCAATATCTAAACCTTATACCTTCACTTTCTCATCTTCACTAGACAGGACATCTTATGAACAACATTAGGACCATTTTCAATTACCTCTAAGATAAATAACAAATATTTAAATGTGTTATAGGTATTTTAAAAAAACTAAAGTGATTGTATCCATTCCTAATCCACTGCAACATATCCCTAAAGTGATTTTCACTATTACCTAGTTTTCTCACTATCTTCCTTACTAGGCCTTTTTTGTGATAGGCCAAATTTCATAACCAATTTATCATATTTAAATTATGTAACATGATTATAAATAATCATTTTAATGAATTAAAATTCATAATATTAAACCTCCATGTAACTTTGACCTAGTAAACCCTCCTGTTATATCAAATATATGAGAAATAAGGGATTTTTTTAGCTTTCACTCACTCTTATGAACACTCAATACCACCTAGAGGTACTTGGAATAGTATTATACATGATCCAATAATAAAAATATCCTTAACAATCCATTTTTATGACTCGAAAATAAATTCTTCACCATCAAGTCACTATAAGAGTTTTAAAAAGGTTTAAGACTAGTTTCCATGCTTAATGTTTGTTCATAAAACTCTAACCCTAGAACCAACTCCTAATGCTTGTAAAAATAATTTAGGACCCTTTTCCATCTCTTATTAAAATATAAAGTTCCCATGAAATATTCACACGTGCCAACAAGCATTAAAATTTCCTTCTTGGGTTTGTAACTCTTCATTCTAACACTTGAGAGAACTCAAGACCAACTTTTCATGCTTTCTCCTTTAACTAAAGAATTTAAACTTAGTGATCACTCTTGAAAAAACCTATCACACCTATAAAAAATATCACATGAACTCTATCAACTTATAAACTTACTTTAACCCTGCATTAGGTCACACTAGGTTTATTTACACATTAGGCCTTAAATTGGTAATCACACTTAGACCTAAAACATACCTTGAAACCTATTGAATTGATCTCAAAGACTAATATTAATGTCATAAAACCTCATAAAATTATCACACACTACCAATATTATTATGTCAAGCCTTAGATTACTCACTTCATCATGTTACCAATTGTGTGCCTTGTCACTAGGTCTCTTCATGCAAAGCTAAGACAAGAACTAACCTAGAAACCTCCTCTAAAAGCTTATATACCTTATACACATATTAACACAGTGTTCAAAATATTTTCACATAATATACTACTAATTTTCATAAATTCAATCTCATACACATCCATATCACCACCAATATGCCTCTATAGTGCATATTTATGATTAAGAATAAGTCAATTCAAATAGACCTACTATGCACCATACCAATTTGAGACATTCCTAACATTTTATATGTACTCTAAGACTCATTATCGTTCCAAACCACCTTTATAAACTCTCATTCCTATACTAACACAATAATGTGCTAAGACCTACTAAATCATGCTCAATGTCATCAAGCATACTCACCATGAAACATCATAAGAACATCTCTAAGACATCAATGAAACTCAAAAACCTTTGACATTAATGAAAAAATTAATTACTCAAACACAATAATAGGAACATACCTCAAAAACATTTAGATTTCTATATGAGGTCATTATGACCATTAAATAAGCATATGCACCTCCTAAGACTATAAAATAGAAGATGTACTTTGATGTATCATTCACAACATGTGGATTAGGGGCTAGAATATTGTTTGTTATTCCATAACAAAATATCATTCCTAAGTCCTTTCATATTATATTTACTTATACCAATAACATGGTCAAATATGAAGCACTAATTTTAGGGATTCATCAAGCAGTATAGTAGAACATTAAACATTTACTATTTTATGGTGATTCTTCGTTAATCATCAATAAGGCCATAGACCAATACCAGAATAAATATGAGAAGTTGGTACCCTATAAAGGTATGGTCGATACTCTCAAGCAAGAGATTGCCAACATCTAATTATAAAGAATACCTTGAGCTAATAACAAAATAAATGTTTCCATGGCCACTATTGGTTCCATAATCCAAATCATGGATAGAGTAAGGGATTATTAATTTCTTGTTGAACATCACTTATCACCATCACATGAATGATCATCCATCAAGATAGTTTATGACATTGTTGGTCCTATGTCTCCTCGTACTTAGAAATATATGCCTATCTTCAAGACCAAACCATACCTCCTAATTTATCACATAAAAAACAAAAATACTTCACCCATAAATCCTCTTAATATACCCTACTTGTACCAACCTTGTATTGTAGGAGCTATGATGGAATTGTTAGCAACCCAAGTTGCATCGTTTGAAGGAGATTATTCAATTATACTTCAAACATGGACTAAAATGGCATTGGCCTAAAGCTTGTGGTTTACCTATATTTATACCAAACCTCTAGCTTATAGGGATAGCTCCCTTGATATATCAACTTTAAATATTATTCTAAGACATACTTCTGTTGGGATGAAAACATTTAGGATGAGAACTTGAGAGGAAAACCTACACTAAGGGTGGTGATGAAATAATGTTTAAATATCCTCTCTTAACTTGATTTTAATGCACTTTATGAATCCAATGAAAAATAAGTAGCTAAATAGTATTATTAACATAGTCCTAAACATGATTATTTCATATGGAGATTAGGTGGGAGGTCTACAACTTGAAGGTAAAAGAATGGATATCTACCTAAAACACTACCATTCAACTCACTCTTCAACACAATTACCACCTATCAAAACTTTATATGACCTACATAGGATGACAATCTAACACTAGGTTAAAGAGAGGACCTAAAAAAGAAGATGGAATTCATATTTCTTTGCAAATCAACAATCATAACACACATTAATTTAGATAAAGAAGTCTATAATTGTATTTTCTCTATTGATTTCAAGGTGAAAGATATAATTTTAGCAAAGATTTTCTACAACCAAATAAGGTATGAGAACAAATTACCTCATCATAAAACCTCATAAAATTATAACACACTACTAATATTCTTATCTCAAGCCTTAGACTACTCACCTCATCATGTTACCAATCTTGTGCCTTGTCACTAGGTCTCTTCATGTAAAGCTAAGACAAGAACTAACCTAGAAACCTACTCTAAAATATTATTACTTTATATACGTGCTAACATAGTATCCAAAATATTTTCACATACTATACCACTAATTTTCATAACTTCAATATCATACACATCCATATCACCACCATTATGCCTCTACAATCCATATCTATAATTAAGAACAAGTCCATTCAAATAGACCTACTATGCACCACACCAATTTGAGACCTTCCTGCCATTTTAGAAGTACTCTAAGACTCATTATCATTCCAAACCACCTTTATAAAATCTCTCATTCCTATACTAACACAAAAATATGCTAAGACCTACTAAATCATGCTCAATATTATCAAGCATACTCACCATGAAACATCATAATAACATCTCTAAGATATCAATGAAACTCAAAAACCTTTGGCATCAATGAAAAAATTAATTCCTCAAATACAATAATAAGAACATACCTCAAAAACATTTAGATTTACAAATGAGGTCATTATGACCATTAAAGAAGCCAATGTACCTCCTAAGACTATAAAATAGAAGATGTAATTTTATGTATCATTCACAACATGTGGATTAGGGGCTATAATATTGTTTGTTATGGCACAAAAAAATCTCATTCCTAAGTCCTTTCATATTGTATTTCCTTGTACCAATAACATGGTCAAATACAAAGCACTAATTTTAAGGATTCATCGAGTAGCATAGTAGAACATTAAGCATTTACTAGTTATGGTGATTCTTAGTTAATCATCAATAAGGCCATATACCAATACTAGAAATATAAGAAGTTGGTACCCTATAAAGGTATGGATGATACTCTCAATCAATAGATTGACAACATCCAATTTTAAAGAATACCTTAAGCCAATAATAAAATAAATTTTTCTATGGCCACTATTGGTTCCATAATCCAAATCATAAATAGAGTAAGGGATTATCAATTTCTTCTTGAACATCTCTTATCACCACCACATGAATGATCATCCATCAAGATATTTTGTGACATTATTTGTCCTATGTCTACCTCATACTTAGACATATATGCCCATCTTCCCATGCCTCCTAATTTATCACATAAAATAAAAAATACTTCACCCACAAAGCCTCTTGATATACCCTACTTGTACCAACCTTGTATTGTAGGAGCTATGATGAAATTGTTAGCAACCCAAGTTGCACCCTTTGAATGAGATTCTTCAATTCTAGTTCAACCTTGGACTAATATGGCATTAGCCCAAAGGTTTTGGGGTACCTATATTTAGACCAAACCTCTAGTTTATGGGGATAGCTCCCCTAATATATCAACTTTAAATATTATTCTAAGACATAATTATGTTGGGATGAAAAGATTTAGGAAGATAACTTGAGAGGAAAACCTAAACTAAGGGTGGTGATGAAATAATGTTTATTTATCCTCTCTTAACTTGATTTTAACACACTTTATGAATCCAATGAAAAACAAGTAGCTAAATAGTATTATTAACACATTCCTAAACATGAGTATTTCATATAGAGATTAGGTGGGAGGTCTACAACTTGAAGGTAAAAGAATGGATGTCTACCTAAAACACTACCATTAAACTCACTCTTCAACAAAATTACCACCTATCAACACTTTATATGACCTACATAGGATGACAATCTAACACTAGGTTAAAGAGAGGACCTAAAAAAGAATATGGAATTCATACTTCTATGCAAATCAAAAATTAGAACACACATTAGTGTAGATAAAGAAGTCTATAATAGTATTTTCTCTATTTATTTCAAGGTGAAATATATATAATTTTAGCAAAGATTTGCTACAACCAACTAAGGTATGAGAACAAAGGACCTCATCATAAAATTCTCACACACTACCAATATTCTTATCTCAAGCCTTAGACTACTCACCTCATCATGTTACCAATCTTGTGCCTTGTCACTAGGTCTCTTCATGTAAAGCTAAGACAAGAACTAACCTAGAAACCTCCTCTAAAAGCTTATATACCTTATACACATGTTAACACAGTGTCCAAAATATTTTCACATACTATACCATTAATTTTCATAACTTCAATCTCATACACATCCATATCACCACCAGTATGCTTCTACAATCCATATCTATGGTTAATAAAAAGTCCATTCAAATAGACCTACTATGCACCATACCAATTTTAGACCTTCATACCATTTTAGACGTACTCTAAGACTCATTATCATTCCAAACCACCTTTATAAACTCTGTCATGCTTGTACTAACACAATAATGTGCTAAGACCTACTAAATTATGCTTAATGTAATCAAGCATCCTCACCATAAAACATCATAAGAACATCTCTAAGACATTAATAAAAATAAAAAACCTTTGACATCAATGACAAAATTAATTCCTCAAACACAATAATAGGAACATACCTCAACAACATTCAGATTTCTAGATGAGGTCATTATGACCATTAAAGAAGCACATACACCTCTTAAGACCATAAAATAGAAGATGCACTTTGATGTATCATTCACAACATGTGGATTAGGGGCTAGAATATTTTTTGTTATGCCACAATAAAATCTCATTCCCAAGTCTTTTCATATTGTATTTCCTTGTACCAATAACATGGTCAATTACAAAGCACTAATTATAGGGATCCATTAAGTAGTATAGTAGAACATTAAACATTTACTAGTTTATGGTGATTCTTATTTAATCATCAATAAGGCCATATACTAAAATGAAATTAAATATGAGAAGTTGGTACCCTATAAAGGTTGGTCGATACTCTCAAGTAATAGATTACCAACATCTAATTTTAAAAAATACCTTGGGCCAATAACAAAATAAATGTTGCCATGGCCACTATTGGTTCCATAATCCAAATCATAGATAGAGTAAGGGATTATCAATTTCTTGTTGAACATCACTTATCACTATCACATGAATGATCATCCATCGAGATAATTTGTGACATTGTTGGTCCTATGTCTCCCTTGTGCTTAGACATATATACCTATCTTCAAGACCGAACCATACCTCCTAATTTATCACATAAATAACAAAAATACATCACCCCCAAATCCTCTTTATATAACCTACTTGTACCAACCTTGTATTGTAGGAGCTATGATGTAATTGTTAGCAACCCAAGTTTCACCCTTTGAAGGAGATTTTTCAATTCTACTTCAAACTTGGACTAACATGGCATTGGTGTAAAGGTTGTGGGTTACCCATATTTAGACCAAACCTATAGCTTATAGGGATATATCCCCTAATATATCAACTTTAAATATTATTCTAATACATACTTATGTTGGCATGAAAATATTTATGATGAGAGCTTGAGAGGAAAACCTACACTAAGGGTGATGATGAAATAATGTTTACTTATCCTCTCTTAACTTGATTTTAACACACTTTATGAATCCAATGAAAAACAAGTAGCTAAATAGTATTATTAACATAGTCCTAAACATGATTATTTCATATGGAGATTAGGTGGGAGGTCTGCAACTTGAAGTCAAAAGAATGGATGTCTACCTGAAACACTACCATTCAACTCACTCTTCAACACAATTACCACTTATCGACACTTTATATGACCTACATAAGATGACAATCTAACACTAGGTTAAAGAGAGGACCTAAAAAAGAAGATGGAATTCATACTTCTATGCAAATCAACAATCAAAACACACATTAATGTAGATAAATAAGTCTATAATAGTATTTTCTCTATTGATTTCAAGGTGAAAGATATAAATTTAGCAAAGATTTGTTACAACCAACTAAGGTATGAGAATAGAGGACCTCATCATAAAACCTCATAAAATTCTCACACACTACCAATATTCTTATCTCAAGCCTTAGAATACTCACATGATCATGTTACCAATCTTGTGCCTTGTCACTAGGTCTCTTCATGTAAAGCTAAGACAAGAACTAACCTAAAAACCTCTTCTAAAAGCTTATATACTTTATACACATGTTAACACAGTGTCCAAAATATTTTCACATAATATACCATTAATTTTCATAACTTCAATCTCATACACATCCATATAACCACCATTATGCCTCTACAATCCATATCTATGATTAATAACAAGTCCATTAAAATAGACCTACTATGCACCATAACAATTTGAGACCTTCATAACATTTTATATGTACTCTAAGACTAATTATCATTCCAAACCACCTTTATAAACTCTCTCATTCCTATACTAACACAATAATGTGCTAAGACCTACTAAATCATGCTCAATGTCATCAAGAATACTCACCATGAAACATCATAAGAACATCTCTAAGACATCAATTAAACTCACAAACCTTTGACATCAATGACAAAATTAATTCCTCAAACACAATAATAGGAACACACCTCAAAATCATTCAGATTTCTATATGAGGTCATTATGACCATTAAATAAGCACATGCACCTCTTAAGACTATAAAATAGAAGATGTACTTTGATGTATCATTCACAACATGTGGATTATGGGCTAGAATATTGTTTGTTATGCCATAACAAAATCTAATTCCTAAGTCCTTTCATATTATATTTACTTGTACCAATAACATGGTCAAATATGAAGCACTAATTTTAGGGACTCATCAAGTATTAGAGTAGAACATTAAAGATTTACTAGTTTATGGTGATTCTTAGTTAATCATCAATAAGGCCATAGACCAATACCAGATGAAATATGAGAAGTTGGTACCATATAAGGGTATAGTCGATACTCTCAAGCAATAGATTACCAACATCCAGTTATAAAGAATACCTTGAGCCAATAAAAAAATAAATGTTTCCATGGCCACTATTCATTCCATAATCCAAATCATAGATAGAGTAAGGGATTATCAATTTCTTGTTGAACATCACTTATCACCAGCACATAAATAATCATCCATCGAGATAGTTAGTGACATTGTTGGTCCTATGTCTCCCTCGTACTTAGACATATATGCCTATCTTCAAGACAAAACCATACCTCCTAATTTATCACATAAAAAACAAAAATACTTAACCCATAAAGACTCTTAATATACCCTACTTGTACTAGCCTTGTATTGTAGGAGCTATGATGGAATTGTTAGCAACCAAAGTTGCACTCTTTGAAGGAGATTGTTTAATTATACTTCAAGCTTGGAATAACATGGTATTGGCCCAAATGATGTGGGTTACCTATATTTAGACCAAACCTGTAGATTATGGGGATAGCTCCCTTGATATCTAATTTTTACTTATGTTGGGATGAAAATATTTAGGATAAGAACTTGAGAGGAAAACCTACACTAAGCATGGTGATGAAATAATGTTTAATTATCCTCTCTTAACTTGATTTTAACACACTTTATGAATCCAATGAAAAACAAGTAGCTAAATAGTATTATTAACACAACCCTAAACATGAGTATTTCATATGGAGATTAGGTGGGATGTCTATAACTTTAAGGAAAAAGAATGGATGTGTACCTAAAACACTACCATTCAACTCACTCTTCAACATAATTACCACCTATCAACAATTTATATGACCTACATAGGATGAAAATCTAACACTAGTTTAAAGAGAGGACCTAAAAAATAAAATGAAATTCATAATTCTATGCAAATCAACAATCAAAACACACATTACTGTAGATAAAGAAGTCTATAATAGTATTTTCTTTATTGATTTCAAGGTGAAATATACAATTTTAGCAAAGATTTGCTACAACCAACTAAGGTATGAGAAAAAAGGACCTCAACATAAAACCTCATAAAATTCTCACACACTACCAATATTCTTATCTCAAGCCTTAGAATACTCACATGATCATGTTACCAATCTTGTGCCTTGTCACTAGGTCTCTTCATGTAAAGCTAAGACAAGAACTAACCTAGAAACCTCCTCTAAAAGATTATATACATTATACACATGTTAACATAGTGTCCAAAATATTTTCACATACTATACCATTAATTTTCATAACTTCAATCTCATACACATCCATATCACCACCAGTATGCCTCTACAATCCCTATCTATGATTAATAAAAAGTCCATTCAAATAGACCTACTATGCACCATACCAATTTTAGACCTTCATACCATTTTAGACGTACTCTAAGACTCATTATCATTCCAAACCGCCTTTATAAACTCTGTCATGCTTGTACTAACACAATAATGTGCTAAGACCTACTAAATTATGCTTAATGTAATCAAGCATCCTCACCATGAAACATCATAAGAACATCTCTAAGACATCAATGAAACTCACAAACCTTTGACATCAATGATGAAATTAATTCCTCAAACACAATAATAGGAACATACCTCAACAACATTCAGATTTCTAGATGAGGTCATTATGACCATTAAAGATGCACATGCACCTCCTAAGGCCATAAAATAGAAGATGAAATTTGGTGTATCATTCACAACATGTGGATTAGGGGCTATAATATTACTTTTTATGCCACAAAAAATCTCATTCCTAAGTCTTTTCATATTATATTTCTTTGTACCAATAACATGGTCAAATATAAGGCACTAATTTTAGGGATTCATCAAGTAGTATAGTAGAAAATTAAACATTTACTAGATTATGGTGATTCTTAGTTAATCATGAATAAGGACATAGACCAATACCAGATGAAATATGAGAATTTGGTACCCTATAAAGGTATGTTCGATACTCTCAATCAATAGATTGCCAACATCTAATTTTAAAGAATACCTTGAGCCAATGATAAAATAATTGTTTCCATGGCCACTATTGGTTCCATAATCCAAATCATAGATAGAGTAACATATTATCAATTAATTTTTTAACATATCTTATCACCATCACATGAATTATCATCCATCGAGATAGTTTGTGACTTTTTTGGTCATATGTCTCCCTCATACTTAGACATATATGCATATCTTCAATACCAAACCATACCTCCTAATTTATCACATATAAAACAAAAATATTTCACCCATAAATCCTCTTGATATACCCTACTTGTACCAAATTTATATTGTAGGAGCTATGATAGAATTGTTAGCAACCCAAGTTGCAGCCTTTGAAGGAAATTGTTCAATTCTACTTCAAACTTGGAATAACATGGAATTGGCCCAAAGGTTGTGGGTTACCTATATTTAGACCAAACCTATAGATTATGGGGATATCTCCCCTGATATATCAACTTAAAATATTATTCTAAGACATACTTATGTTGGGATGAAAATATTTAGGATTAGAACTTGAGAGGAAAACCTACACTAAGGGTGGTGATGAAATAATGTTTACTTATCCTCTCTTAACTTGATTTTAACACACTATATGAATCCAATGAAAAATAAGTAGCTAAATAGTATTATTAACATAGTCCTAAACATGATTATTTCATATGGAGATAGGTGGGAGGTCTACAACTTGAAGGTAAAAGAATGGATGTCTACCTAAAACACTACCATTTAACTCACTCTTCAACACAATTACCACCTATCAACACTTTATATGACCTACAAAGGATGAAAATATAACACTAGGTTAAAGAGAGGACCTAAAAAAGAAGATGGAATTCATACTTTCTATGCAAATCAACAATCAAAACACACATTAATGTAGATAAAGAAGTTTATAATAGTATTTTCTCTATTGATTTCAAGGTGAAAGATATAATTTTAGCAAATATTTGCTAAAACCAACTAAGGTATGAGAATAAAGGAATAAATGAATAAATATATAGATTTATACACAAGAGAGAGAGAGAGAAGAATCTAGGCATATAAGAGGTCATAAAGGGGCAATAATTGCCATGACGTAGTTACAATAATCCCCCTCACTCTCCTATGTGTTGTGTGAGTGGATATGTGACTTGAATGAGCTCTTTGGAGCATTGATGTATAAATTTAGATAATTTTGACCCATGAATATTCCATGCACACCACCTTTATCTAATTCCCTCTCCCTTAATTAGTTACCAACATTGAAAGTGGTTTAATTGACCACTTTCCATGAGGAACTAAGTGGCTACCCATGCCTACACACTGGTCTTGATGAAGAAACCAACCAAAATCCTTCATAATGCTCATTCATAGTGAGTATATTAAATTAAATGTTTATTTAAAAATGTCTTGATGTGGATTATTAACACCATGATGGCCTTTTGATCCCATTATCACTTCCATCTTGTTGGTTATGTAGGCGTCATGAGCTATTAGCCTAGTCTTTTATCCATCCACTATTTGGATGACTATGATAGTTGAAACAAACCTTAATCCTATCTAATTAGGCTTAAATTACACTTTAACTAACTTTATACATTAGTATCTATACCTTTCAAACATTCCATACCTATAACCTTAGTCTTCTTGCATGATTAAGCCATTTTGACTAGCTTTATAGACTAGTTGATTGGTGAAGTTTGATAGAGGCACTTCCAAGTAGGTAGGTATACATTTACATATTTGAGGAGGTGAATAAAGTCTTATACCAACACTACCAGTGATTGGGAACCTATGACCAAGTTTTACACTTTAATTCCTACTTAAAACCCTAAATACTTCCAATTTCTAGAGGTGTTTGTATATTATCCGTACAACTAAGTATCATGATCATGGCTTCATATAAGTGGAAAACATGATCCAAGTGTCTTTCAAGTGGTTCTTATCTATTTAGATGCATTTTCTTTTAAATATCTCTAATTAAATCCTTATTAGGGTTTTAGGGAGGTTTAAGACTACCTAGGATTCTTAATAATGTTTCATAGAGGTTAGGTCCTAAATCTCTAAGCCAATTCCACTAAATAATTTTAGACAAATCCTTCTACCTATCTTGAAGTAATAAAACTCCCATATAGAATTTATGTACAATTATGAGCATGTGAAGATGCCTCTCAAGTGAGAAGCATATATTTTGAGTAGTCTCTAGGTGTCTTCATGAGAAAATGACCATCTATGGGACCTTACCTAAAATAAAAAGTGACATAAACCTCTCAAAAAACCTTATTATCCCTCTTATATAATTTTGAGGTGTCATTTTATCTCCTCTTTATCCTCTATTGTGACCTCTAAATGGCATTGTCTTAATGAAGGTGTTAGACCAACATGTATAATTATAGGGTCTATGACTTTTGGCCTTAACCTAGAGTTTTAAGACACTTATCCACTATTATCATCATAAGAATCATCCCTAAGGGTTCTTTGAGTACCTATGTTGGCATCATCAATCCATCTTCCTTTTACGATATGTAATATTACCTCTCACTTAGAGACCTAGGTATGTCTACATAGTTAACTAGCTATGAAGGCTATTTTAGGTGACTAATATAACATTATTTGGGGACTTTTGGATCCCTTGTCACCTCAAAAAACCATGGTTCATATAAATCCTTCTCAATTCCTTGATTACAAGATTAAACTAGCTCTTTCATGCTTAATACATATAGTATGTGTCGTACATGTGATAATTAATAGGTAATTTGAGTGCTAAAAATACCTAAGGAAACATTTAGGACCATTTTATAGCCAAAATATTCCATTTGAATGCATTTGGAGGCATAAATATGTCATCAAGTACTATCTAGGATTTAGAAAGGGTTTTAGAGGTCCACCATCTTAATTGTGGTTCATATAGTACAAACCTCCAAAATAAAACTTATTTATATGAATATTTATTCCATTTACCCCTTCATCTCTCCTAATCATCTTAGGATCCAATGTAAAGAGTGTGTGGAGATAGAAGTGTTTGAAGGTGTATCTCAAGCTTTCTATTGAGTAATTTGAGTAGGTTAACTTCTTAGTGTTCATTCATAAAATTGAGACCCCCAACCCCTCTCATTATTTTATTTATTTTTATTTCACAATATTACTTAAGTTTCCCTAAGATCCCTAGTCCTATTTCCCTTTGTGATGAAGGGTGCGAGTATTTCAAAATTTATTTCAACATGCATATCTAGGAAGATGAACTTAAGGAATGGCTAAAACCATTATGAGATTAGTTATTACACTCCCATAATTCAAATGTGTTCCCCAATTCTTTAAACATCCTCCCATACATACTACATTAAATTGAACTTGTTTGAAGGTCTAAACTTGTCATGAGTTGGAAGTACAGTCTTGAGACCTAGATGAGAGAGGCTTAGACCTCATAGGCCCAAATTAGTGTTTGGGGTATTAATTATTATATAAGTGAATCTATGATTCTAATCTATGATGACACCCTCTTAAATCTATCTTTCACTCTCTACATATGTTTTTATCTACTCAAAATGGTCAAAACATCTCTACTTTCTCTTGTGGCTTATCTTGACCAACATTATCTTGTGTGTAAGACTGAAGTAGTATCATTGTGTGTGAGACTAAAGCAGTTGATACTAAAAACATAATAAATCTTCTCTTAGATCCTATATAGGTGTAATTATATCCCATTCATTATTTTTCCAATCTTTATCATATCCTTAAGTCCCATTTCTTCTAACCTTACCAACACACCTACATACATAGTCACACTATTGCTTATATGCTTCTACATCTGTAACTTGGGCTAGACAACTTCATGGCTTAGGGGAACATCCAAGAAATAATTAAATAATTTTTGATGTGTTTTATCCCTTAGAAACACTTCTTTCATCTATTAAATTCATTTCAACTCTCATTAGTCTAGCACTTTCACATTACAAGCAACCCTGATTGATTATGTGAGTTTTACACAATCTAGATATAATCCTATAAGTTCTCCACCTTTGGTAAGATGACCTTTTTGATTTACCCTTTTCCTTGGTTTTCATATTCTTCCTTCATTTTCATAGGCTACCTCATAATTAAGGTAAGATATAGACCTTAATACTTATCATTAGTATTGTAGGTATTAGTTAATGTATGTTGATTGACCTAGGGTCTGTAGGAAAATTTTCTCAATGGGGAGAGATCATTCATAGTCACTTGAGATCTGTATGACTTTCTCATGTTCCCACTTATCTCATTGAGATATTCAAATGTTTTTTCATATTCACTTTTTATTCTCAGATATTCCATGGTGATTGTTGTAGCCTAAAATTGTGCCCTAGAGAAGACAAGTAGACCTTCTTTATTTTAGGACAACATGAAACCATCTTCCTTCATACACAAGCCACTAAAAGAGATATATCTCTAGGATTGAAAGGTATATCTCCTTTGATTTGTGTTTTAGGATCACACTACACTAAGCTAATCACTATTGGGGATGAAAATAGAAGAAGGAGATATAAAATAAACCTATGCTAATGAGGTAATACACCAAGACAACTCCACACAACACACCTGCATCTTCACTCAAGAAATTGAATTCAAACTTATGTCCTTCTAGCACATCTATTTCTCATAGAGGTAGATTACTATGCCTATCTAGAGGTGGGTGAAAATAAGGTCTGATACAAGACACTACTATTCCCTCTCACAATTCAAGACACACTGAAAAAATAATGCACTTTATGAAACCTATTATAAGAGATGTCATTCATACAAACATGCAAGAGTAGACATGGAAGAAAGGAAATCATTTTTATCACTTGTCAACAAATAAACCACTTAACACATTCAATTAAGATATTTCAAAGAATGAAATCAACTTGGAAAATTTTATTCAAAGGCAAATAAGGTGTCAAAACTATAAGAGATTATCCATACCAATTATGGATCCAATACAAAGCTAAAAAGGCTTGAATTTATGGAACACATGAGAAGAGAGAGAAATGAAGATGAAGTCTCAGAATACTAGGTGTTAAACTTAAAAAACTAGTTACAATTAAGTTGAAAATAAATCAAGAGGCTACTTTGAACATGTGTCAATCTCAAACATAGCACCTTCCTCAAGTTGGCATAGACCTTTCATTGATTTGATTTGAAATTTCCTTCATGACGGTGAAGAGTTAACTTCAGTGTCCAAAATTTACATAACAAGCCTTGACACATATGGTCTATCATGATAAGGTAGAGAAGAGGTCAGTGCATGTCATCTACTCATCCCTAACTTATGAATTAATCTTTGTCACTTGTCACTCACTGATAACAATTATTCATTAGCCATCTAGGCTTGAATATTAAAATCTATCACATAGTTAGATTGAATTTTCTCAAATAAATATTGTTAGAGAGGTGTTAGGAAACTCAACAAAACCTCCTTTGTCCTTTATTCTATCAAATATAACTCAATGAAACTCCTAAAACACTTCTCACTTCCATCACTTTATAGTCATCTTTCCTTCTCACTGTTTATTTAGAATGTTTGTTAATAATGAGATATAATAAGTGTTTTCATGTTCAACCAAGGTGAGAAATTAGTTTCATAAGTTAGGATAATTATTTAAAGGCATCCCACAATGGTTTTTACTTGCCCATTCTCTTTTATACCTATCAAACATCTCAAACCCTATAAGAAATAAAGAATTAACCCTATTAGTATATATAATAGTATGGAAAAAGAGGATCTCAAAGGAATTAGGAGAGTTATAGACATTTATAAGGAACTTTCATGACCATCTGACCCCTTTTTAATGTATTACTCTCTATATCTTCTCCATCAGGTCCAAACCAAGGTTTTGAGAGGGTTTTAGAAGGTTTGGACTATTAAGGATGGTTCATAAACTATTGATATCCATACTTTGAAAAAATTCTAAAAATTTGGGGTATAAGAACCCATTCAACTCTCCCAAAGTTATTTAGTTTAATTCATAGTGTTCATACTGATATTATAAGTTAAACTTTCCCTCTCGAGTTTTCTTATGCATTCTGAATAGGTCTAAGATGGTTTTGGGTCAAAATGACCAACTTGGGCTAATTCCCTTCAAACCAATGAATGTTCTAGACTCTCCACTCTCCCCTAAAGTTCATCAAATAGTTTAGACAAGTCACCTGATTCTATAAGTGAGATTGGAAGCTATTAGGGTTCATTCTCAATTTAGGCTTACTATGTTTAGATTGTATACTTTTGTGTATGACTAGATATAGGTGCTTCCCATGATTTTAGATTACCTTAAATAGTTTTTCACATCAAATTAAATATTCTACATCATCTCATAGTGTTCTAAGACTCATTATGTCATCCTCGTCTAATTTTCATGTCATGCCTATAGTTTTATATCGACTAAGAGTGTCTTATGTCTAAGATAAAATAGAGGGCATCTCCCCTATTTACCTTGCCAAAATGATATTTTGGGAGGTTATATTATGTCTTGGAGATAATCTATACCAATTTTGAAGGCTTAGTCACACCTATAAATCTCTTAACATCATAAAACTTATAACTAGGCTCTTAAGATTATATATTGTTTGTAGGGTCTAGAAACTTTAGACTTAGTGACATGTTAAAACTTGTCTTTTATCTACCTCCTTTCTTTGAGAAACATATTGATTTGGTATTTACACTATGATATTGGTCTCAATATGCTCTATTGGTTCCCAATTTTACACCTTATACACTCAACCTTGCACACTTGACATAAAATGGCAAGTAATGATGAAAAACCCACTAGTATATCATTGTAGTTGGGGAAGGGTTTAGCATCAAGATTAGACTAAATGAAGGACTAAGAGACACATAGAAATGGTATGGTCAAAAACCTACTACTTCTTTCTCTACCTAAACCAAGGTTAGATGACCTAATTGGTAGCTTGCTCACATGCATAGATTCTACAATTCAATCTCCATGGGGATTTTTGGCACAAGGAACAAATATGACAAGGTCACAATCAAGTTTACACACTTAATTAATGAATTTTTATCACATGAAAGGAAAAAATGATCTAAGTCATATAAAATCTAATAAATATAAATGAATAAATCACTACAATCTCCATTCTATAAAATAGTCAGCAACAAGAGTTGAATAAAAGACTACAATACTAGAATTCAAAACACAAACTGTAAACACATTTCAAATATGGAAGATCTTATGCATTTTCAAGGTAAATAACACTTATAATACTTGATAGGGTATATTATTTGTAGGTTAAGATAGGTTATAACAAGTTATTTGATTATAAAATGGAGGTGTTATCACTTGGATTTATACCCTTTAAGGAGATGCCCTAGCTCTCTTCATCTAAATAGCATAATTGAAACACCTCTAGGCTTGTGGGTATCCTAAGGATGAGTTGAAACTCTATAGAGGGATATCTCTTTTGATGTACCACTTTATATTAATACTACACTTAAACTTTGGGTGGGGGGGAGGGGAAGGGAGAAATAAAACTATAAGAAAACTATCCTAAGGGAGGTGATACACCAAATAATTTGATGACTTCCAACCAGATGCATGCTATACATGAAACCAAGAGATTAACCAAACATACACTTCTCCAATTTATATCTTCTCACATAAATATTAAATTATGAGGTTATGGATGAATGTTTAGGCTAGGAGGACTATAAAATAGACCTTAAATGGCATTAGTGAATAGACTAACTCACTCAACCTTGACACTTCCTAAAAAACTTTACATGCCCTACAAGAAGAAACTTTCCAACTACAAATAAGATGCAAGAATGAGACAACATGCTAAGGAAATCATAGTTATCACTAAGCAAGATTGATCATCCAAGTAGAACACACTATGAAAATTCATTAAGAGGTAAAAATTAGTAGTCTTATTGATCAAATGGCATGCAAATGAGTAGTGCTTCACCATACTCAGGTGGAGCATAAGTTACAAAGGCCAAAATGGCTAGTTATTATAAAACTTGAGAGAGAGGAGAAGAGAGAATTCCAAGAGTCATAAATACACTTGTAAATCTAAGAAAAATAGTTACTTATTCATGAAAAGATGATGTGGGATGAGCCATGAAAGGTTAAAAGGAACAAGTGGCTCTTCAAGTTTTGAAACTCTTGTAAAGTGGTATGAAAGTTCTCATTCTGGCTCAAAAAACTACCTTCATGATTTAGACCTATTTGGAAATCCCAAAACTGATTAGAGATAATTATAATGATTAGAATGAATATGAAGGATTTAAATCATGCCTTTTCATGCATTAGTTGTATTCTTAGTCATCTAGAATCATCCCAACATGAGCATAATTGGACTCAAACTTGGATTCAAATTTGGAATTATTTTTACATGAAAATAATTGAGAGGGAGTGTATGACACTTTTAAAGACCCTCCATGGCCTTAAAGGCATTAGGCACAATTTAAAAGAACATCCACTTGAGGTTTTCACACTTCTCACCCTCATGTTCACTATGTCAATTTTAACTAGTTCAGATGAATTTATTTGTTTACATAATAGTTTTTATTAATACTTAAATGGACATGATGGGTTATCCCAAGTCCTAATATTTCCCCCAAACTTGATTTCATCTCTTGATTGTTCCTAAAATCTACATAACATATAAAATACTTAAAACAACCTTATTTGTACCCTGTACATATAGATTTTTTATAGTCCAATAGGATGGGGAGAAGATTTAGTGATTTATCTACAAGGTCCAATCACTTTCATGGTCAAACTAGTCCATTAGAAGAGATTTCCAACCTCATTTTCTCCATCAGGTCTTGATAAGGGTTTTAGGTAGTTTCCATCCTTAAGCTTTGTTCATAAAGCCTTGCCATTTTAATTTCCAAAAACATGTTCTTCAAGACCCATAATAACCTACCAAAACCCCTTTGTCTTCCATGCAAATCCTCCTAAAATATGTGAGTATTTGATGTTACCTATTTGAGCCCTTCATTTCCTTTGCACAGGCCTAATGTTGGTTTTGAGCCAAAAAGTGACTCCCTTGTGACCTATTATGCATAATAATAGATTTTAAACATCCAAATTCATCCTATAAACATGATTTATTAGGTTATAATTTTCATCTCAAGGTGGAAGTGAAGTTGGACCCCTAATTGGGCATTAGGCTTAACCATGCCTCATAGACTTGACTATAACCTCTGCCATCCCAGCCATATTGTTTGACTTATCTTCATTGAATAATATTTAACACATATAAAATTAACCAAAAAAAATTTCTTAACAAGTTATAAATATCACATAAGTTTTTAGGTGGAAATGCCTTATCATTTGGACTTATAGGCATAGCCATGCCTAGTATGCATGTCTATAAATTTGAGGGTTCAGAGGACCCTATTTGGTTTAATATTATTTTTCATGGTTTATCTTATTTTTATATGTTTTATCTAACCTCTCATACATTCTTAAAAGGTTTCCTTAACTCTCGATTCACTCTTCTATCCTTGCTTCCCAAACTTGCCAGTTTATGCCAAGGGGAAGTACCCTCTATCTGAGATAAAATAGAGGGCACTTCCACTATTTTATCAAAAAAATAAAAGTTTTATAGGATTATATAGGTTTTAAAGGCCACTTATAAAAATTTAATTCCTTTTCCAAACCATTTGACCTTCCAAAATAGTTTAAAACCAAGACAGACCATGTAAAGGTGGACTGTGTGCAGGGTTTTCCCAAGTGGACTATATTTTACATTATGGAGTCATAACTCTACTTGTTTTAAAAATAATTAGGGTAATATTAGGACATTTTTATTATTATTAATATTTTATAACCTTTAATCAGCCCTCTAAACTTCTACATGTTCCTCATACACTTTACCTGGTCAAACTGAATGTTATTCCTTAACTATGTTCTTGCTTTTTGGAGTGTACCTGTAGGTATAAATGTATGTTTTGAATTAAAATTCATCATGAAAAACCCCATATACTTACCTTATAGTCATTTATTATTATTTTAGGTCCATTTTATTCATCTTCATGTCTTATCCACATCAAGAAACTCAAGTAATGTTCTCTACCCCACACCGTTAACTACAGTTGATTGTGTGGGGCCTGTAGGTGATGTTCATATTGTATAGGCATTATTTAATTCCTAATGTCTTCTTTTAAGTTATTAAAACTATGTTATAACTTTAATTAATCTTATCATACTTGAAAGTAAGTCTATTACCAAGGTTGTAAAACTCAGTCCTCATGATAACCTTACAGTGAGCATGTAAGTTACATTTTGCATGGTAGGATACCTGTAGGTGTCCATGGAGCTTGAAAAACTACATATTTTAGACTATGAATTTGACTCAAGATAGGTGATTATTATTTCATTATTTCCAAAATGAAATCAAATTAAAATAAACACACTAACAAACATACATCTCTAGGCCTAAACACTAAGGAGGAGCATAATAACAAACACACATATGAAAACAACAACTTAAAAATGAAATAAAACTTCCTTCACCTTCCATGGAACTTCCAAATGGTTTATAGAGTGGATTTATCAGATTTTTACTTCAAAATGTCTATTGCAATAGAGCTTGGCTATCCTCCACCTCCTCTTAGCACCATGTGGCTTGTTGCTTTAGCTTGGTTGAAGAATTTGGCTTGAGAATATTAATTTGCATGAAGATTTTGGAATAAATTTAGCATATTAAATTTGCACCAAGATATCTTAAAATTATGAGTGTGAGGCTTATTATTTATATATTTTTAGAAATGGTCAGGATCAACCATGATCGTCTATCTCAAGATTGAGATGTGTGTCCATGAATAAATCCAATTATGTAATTCAATCTATAAATATCCCCATAAATATTTGGGATAGAGAGGTAATAAATAGACATGGAAAGGATTAATGAGGCATGAGAGGCATTAATTTAGATATTTTATGTACTTATGACTTGTAGATATGACCCCAAGGAATGATGTCACCTAATGATACAGATATTAACAATCATTTTACAATAAATATATTTTCAACAAGTTCCATGGAAAATTAACTTGAGCTCTTAATTTGGTTTAATTATCCTTAAACATGATTAGTCAACTTTGATTCAAATCTTAGTAATTGATGCACAAATTAATTAAATTGGTCAAAATGTCATATTATTAGTTCAAAATTTGATTGGATTAGAATTTTAAGTTGATGTTATATGCATTGGAATTATTATCCCATTTAGGATGTTGCCAACACAAAATAATAAAGTCACATGTCTCGTGTAATAAATTTGGTAGAAAAGAGTAATCCAAAGCACCCAAGTACAAAATTGGAATTTTAACTTAAAATGATATGATCAAAGTTAGTTGGACCATAAAATTCATTACCCCATTTAGTGAAACTTTTGTGAAAATTGGAACTTCAATATAACATATTCACATCATTTACCATGTTTTAGTGTTTTTAGGCCAAATTGTGCATTTTGATATAAATTGGTCAAAATCCTAGTTGGAGGTTGTTGGTGGCTAGTTTTAGGTGTCTATAGTTTTCCCCTATTTATGAAGGCATTAAAAGTTATAAGCATAGTAACATATTCTCAAATAATGAAAAAGTCTTGTATGCCTACAACTACAATGATGATGAACTAACTATATGATGTCCCCTCGAGGGAATGATTGGCATAAGTAGGTTGGCAAACAGTCCCTTCAAAAGAAGGAAGTGAAACAAGGGGACCAAAGAAAGGAAGATGACGGGGTGAAAACACAATGAGTTTGAAAAATTAGTAAAAAACATTATAAATGCAAGTGGGATGGTGTACAATGGTTTGCCCAAAGGTGGTTATAAGCATTATACCCTGATAGTGGCAACATGGTATGATAACACAATGGTTTTCCCAAAGGAATTTATAATCATTAAGAAGATAGAGCTACCTTATTTAGGACATACAAACAATATAACAAAATGCCCCTATTTTGTCATATAAAAAGTAAATTTGGTGAGAACACAATGATTTTCCTAAAGGTGATTATAATCATTAAGAAATATAGGTGGGATGTTGTACAATGATTTATCCATAGGCACCAATTATGAGAAACATGATTGATTTTTTTGATGATTGAATACAAGATGATGATAACCTTTATAGAGGATAAATATGAATTAGGACAACCTGCTAGTAGGGAGATGTGCATCCAAACTAACAAAGGTTGAAATTTGTTCATTATTTAACTACTCTATTTGGGACATGATTGGGATGTTAGTGTTGAGGAGATGTTAATTCCACCTTTGCTAAATATACTTATTGAAGCTGATTTTTATTGTAGCATGTGGTAGTAGGCATCATAGTAGAACATCATGAGGACTTGGCCAAAATATGCATAAAGACTAACTCCCAAGATCCAATACTCAAATGAAAATAATGTACCAAGGATAGAAACCATGATGTCAATGCCAGTGGATGAATATGGATGGATTCAAGTATAGGTTCACATAAGGAATCACCCATTAAATGCACATAGACTGAGTTAAGGCAATGATACTTAAGGCAAACAAATAGGCATACAAATAAACAAAAATAAAAAAACAAATTATTCAATATAAACCATACAAAAATCACTCCTAAAAAATATGTGACAACTTAACAAACTAATAAAATAGGGGAATAGAAGAAAACAAAGGGGGTTGCTGAGTTATCTCCATATTAACTAGGAAATTAGTGTTGCGTACATAGTTCCATGGATATTATATCCAACAAAAACTTCAGTTCAAATGTAATTCTCCCAAGAAATGGGAAAAAAATGATAACTAATGAAAATAAACATGACGGATGTGACAAAATAATAGGAATGGTCTTGTAAAATGACAAGTGCATGGGACAAAAGGCCAAAAAGGATAGGGAAACTAAGGAATAAGTGATTTTGTTGTGACTTAGTAAAGGTTCTTAGAATCCTGAAGGCAAATAAGTGGTCAATATTTTTGGTCTTTCTAAATTATTTTATAAATGTTTTTGGAATTTTCTAAGAATCTTTACTCAATCGAGAATGATAAGATACTAAAATGGTCCAAACTCACAAAATAGCAAGAGCATTGCTTAGGTTTCTTAAAAAATGGTGAGATCGTGGCTTAGGTTACTCACAAAATGGCAAGATCATGGCTTAGGTTTCTCACAAAATGATGAGAGTGTGGCTTAGGTTGCTTTCAAAATGGTGAGAGCATGGATTAGGTTACTCACAAAATAGTGAGAATGCGGCTTAGGTTTCTCATAAAACAACAAGAGCATGGCTTAGGGGTTACTGGTAAAATGGAAAAAGCATGGCTTAGGTTGCTCATAAAATGGTGAGAGTGTGGCTTAGGTTGATCAAAAAATGGTGAGAGCATGGCTTAGGGGTGACTGAGCTGACCTCAAAAAGTATCAAGTGTTACCTCCATAGTCCCAAAGTAGGACCTCAAATCACTATGGTTCCACCTTACAATGAAGGAATCTAACTAGTGTAGCAGTCAATTCAAATAAAACATGCATAGTTGGTATAAAGGCATAGTACAACATAAATAATGGCTATTTAGTAAATCAAGGAATGATAAACAAGTGTTGCCCCTAGTTTTCCCATAGGCAATTATAACTTAGGAAATAATGACTTAGGTTAATGACACTAATTTGCCCATAGGCGATTATAATTAGTGACAAGATCGGGGAGACACTGATTTTCCCATAGGTGGTTATAATTGGGCACACTTGGTAGAGAGAATGGAATAATAAATGAAGAATGCAACTGCCAAATGTTTGTCATACTACTTCAAAATATTGCTTCTGTCTAGAATGTGTGAAATAACTACTAAAACTAAATTTGAATCTTTTTATGATAAGCAGTAACGAAATCAAATGGAATGGAACCAAGGACATAGGTCTAGGTAGGGAGGGAAAAATGAACTCAATTGATGGGGAAGGTATGGCAAAATGGATAGGTGATAGGGAAAGTTATAGGTTGGTATGATGATAGGATGGTAAAAAAGGTAAAATATAAAGAAGATTGACAAAATAATATAATGTGAAATGGTCCTTATAGACAATACACCAAGTCACTCAAGCATAGTACCAATTGAGGTGGATAATGTTCATCAGCTCATCAAGTTCATGGTCATCTAGTTTGGCAAGCCTATATGCTCTGGTTCCAAAGTTTACTATAATGATGAAAGGACCAACCCAATTGCATTTAAACTTACCTTTATGCTTCTTTTCAACTGTGGTATTCTTTTGGTTCTCTTTAAGGATAAAACCACCAAGTTTAAGTTCTTTATGTTTCATGCACTAATTATAGTGGCCTTGAAGTTTATTTTGATAGGCTTGGAGATTATTCACCGCATCCATGTACTTCTCATCCATTAACTCTAGTTCTTGTAGGTGAGCTTCACAATAGTCATTTTCAACTAGGACATGCTTGAAAGAGATACGTAGAGATGGTAACTCAACCTCAATGGGAAGGATGGATTTTATACCATAAAAATCTGAATATGGTGTGGATATTATGGGTGTACAATGATTGGTATGATATGTCCAAAGGGTACAAAATATCTGAAGGTTCCAACCATGACTAGCATCATTGACAATATTTTTTAGAATGTTGATAATGGTTTTATTCAATGATTTAGCCTAGACATTACCTTGAGGGTAATATGCTATAAAAAAATGTTGTGTGATGTTATATTTGGCATATATCTTGTTGACATCCTTATTCTTTAATGATCCTCCATTATCAAATATAATGTTAGATGGGATACCATAGCGGCAAATGAGATGGTTAAAGATGAATTTGGAAAATTTCTTTCTAGTCACGTGAGGGGTATAGTTTCAACCCACTTAGTGAAATATTTAGTGGTAGTAAGGATATGTTTATGACCATTAGATGAGGTAGGATTGATCTTCCTAATTAGGTCAAGGCCCCATGTAGCAAATGGCCATGGTGTCAACATTGGTTTTAGGGTCTTGGCTAGGGAATGAATCAGATTGGCATGCCATTGACACTTGTTACACTTATTTACATATGCAACTACATCTACATCCATCATGGGCTAATAATAACTAGTACGCAAGAGCTATTTGGATAGGAAAACCCCACTATTATGGGATCTACATACTATTTCATGAACTTCATGTAATGCTAGCATAAATTAAGCCAAAGTTAAACAACAAAGCAAAGTTACATCAAAATTATAGTGGTAAAGGGTTAATCCAAGTAAGGTATAATAAGTGGTTTGGTGGATGAAGAATTTGGTTTGTTTTTAGGATAGATCAAGTGGTAAAACTTGGTCATGGAGGTAGTTGTAAAGTTTTGAGTACCAGATAGGACTAGGACCAACAATATCACAAATCATCATAATGGTTGAAGGTTCATGAGTTGGTGCTAACAAGTTCTTAACAAGGAATTAATACTCTTTATCCATGACAGTTTGTCAAATCATAGATATAATAGTGGCCATAGCATCTATGATTCTATTAATTTCCCTTGGTATATGCTCAAATTAAATGTTGGTAATCTGCCGCATGAGAGTGTCAACTATGGCCTTATATGGAATCAACTTGTCATCTTTGGTATGAAAATAGTCTATAACCTAATTGATTATTAACTAATAATCACCATAAAACTTGATATGAGATACATTATATTGTACCACTTGGTGAACCCATACAACAAGTGCTTCATATTTAGCCATCTTATTATTATAAAGAAAACTGATCCTAAATGATTTAGTGATTAGATCCCCTTATGGTGTAATAAATAAAAGGCCTACTCCTGATCCATGTACTATGAATGATCCATCAAAATGTAGCTTCTAGTGCTCATCCTCAAGAGGTGTGTCAATGATGGTCATTATGGATTCATCAAGAAATTAGAATGTGAGTGGCTCTATGTCAGTAAGGGGTGCTTTAGCAAGTTGATCTACAAGAACTTTCCCCTTAATGGCTTTTTGATTGATGTATTCGATGTTAAACTCAATTAAAAGAATGATCCACTTGGCCATGTGACCTTGTAAAGTTATTTTAGATAGTAGATAATTGAGAGGATCTACTTTTTAAATAACCATGGTCTTATTGTTTAACATGTAATGGTGTAGTTTATGAGCTATGAAGACCATAGCTAAATAGGCTTTTTTTTATGGGCATATAATTTTGTTCATATGTGACCAATGTATGGATTAAATAGTACATGGTATGATATTTTCCATTATCATCTTGATGAGCCATAATTTACCCCAAGGCATTGTTAGTATCAGATAGGTATAATAAGAATGGCTTTCCTAGCATAAAAGGCAACAAAATAGGTGGATTCACCAGATAGTCTTTTATTTACTAAAAATTTGTTTGGTAGTGATCATCCTAGTCAAATGTGACTCCCTTATTTATAATGTGTAAAAGGATGACATTTTTTGGCCAATTATTATATGAAGCATCAGATAGATTGGATCTTCCCCTACAAACTATGGAGTTGCTTCAAAGTAGTTAGTGTTTTCATCTTTTTTATAGCTTGGACTTTGGCTGGATCAACTTCAATGCCTTGATGAGACAAAATAAAGCCTATAAATTTTATTAATGTTACTCCAAAGACACACTTCTTAGGATTAATTCTAACTTTTTACTCATGTAATCTTTCAAATATTTTACATAGGTGATCAGCCCTAGTCTTTGATCTGCCAAGAATGTCTCAACATAGTCTTCAACAATATCATGCATCATATCATGGAATATGATGGTCATGGCTCTTTGATAAGTGGCCCCTACATTCTTAATACCAAATATCATAACTTAATAATATAGTTTTCCCAATAGAGTGGTGAATGATATTTTGTGTCAGTCTTTTGGTGCTATCTTGATCTAGTTGTATCTCAAAAAGCCATCCATTAATGAAAGCACTTCATAACCCAATATGGATTTGATTATCATGTCAATGTTTGGCAATAGAAAGTCATCCTTAGGGAAAGATTTATTTATATCATGGAAATTTGTGCAAATTTTGAATCCTTTTAGTTTTTCGATAATTGGTAAAACATTGGATGTCCATTCTAAGTAGTCAATTGATCGAATACATCCTACTTCTAAGAGTTTTTCCAAATCCTTTTTAATAATATAAAAATGTAAGGATGCATCTTAGTATCTTTTATTTTACTAGTTTGGCATTAGGATTGACCATAAGGTGGTCTAGAACCAAGGGGGGTCCAAACTTAGCATGTCAAAATATGACCATGCAAATATATCTATAAATTCCCTCAAAATAGATGTAAGGACTTCACATTCCTTTTCAGTAAGGGAAGCACCTAGCTTGATGCATTTTGAGTCATCTAGGGACCTAATATTAACCTTTTTTGTATCTTCCACTAGAAGGGTCAAACCATCTTCAATAATAATGGGAAATTATTTGAATGGGTTGGAAACATTAGATTCCTCTATTAAGACTAGCTCTTCAAGTTCCCTTAGGCATGATGAATCAGAGTCCCCCAAGGGGATATTTTGACATGTAAAAAAAAACTATTGGAAACTCCTAAGTCATTCAATCAAAGGCTTGCTTTTCTTCAAAACTAAACTTTGACTTATAGATAAGTTCATCATTGGTGGTCTCTTGAGTTATGGTTGGGTAAGGTTGAATATCCCCATCTAATGGTGCCTAAAATAGTTTTCACCACTAGACTAGCCTTTTTATTTACTTTTACTCTAGTCATAAAGTGCCTCAAAGAGGTTTTAACTTTGGTACCTCAATGTTTTAATTATTTTATTTTGGATAAGGGTGTTCATTGACTCTTTAAAATATGTTATAGGATCCAACTTGATTGAGAACCTTGATTTATGGTCCCCCAATAGAACATTAACTCTAAAGCCAATAAAATCATAGAAAGCCTCATAATTTTGAAATGCATCAATTAGCACTTAGACTCTTGTTGGTCCCAATATATTAGTTATGGATAATATAATGGTAGTGCATTTTGATAAATGACTAAGCTAAGGGTATAAATGGAATGGGTGTCAAATAATTGGGTCTCAGCTAGGTCATCAAAAAGGCTATGATCAGAATTTGCTTCACTATCAGCATCTTCATCACTAAAGGATGGTGATGGAACATGAGTAACGTATATGGAGTCACCCCCAGGTGGTTTAAATCCAAGTCCATAGGGTCCTTTGTATTGATCTAATTCCCTATTGATTAAGTCTAAGGCCACCTTATTCATAGTCTTGATTATTCATGATCCTATTTGGGAATAAGATACTTTGCATTCTCATAACAATTAGCTTGGTTGTCATTATACAACCATGATTCATCCCCTTCAAGAGGATCCATTTCTAGGTTAGATGCTAGTATAAACATGATAGGTCCTTTACCTTTACTCTTTTGTTGCCATTTTGGATGAAGTGGCTTAGCTTTAGGTCTTCCAAAGGAATTTGGATTCTATGGAAGGTTTTCAATATGAAAGGTATCATGTTTTAAATACTCTCCTAGGCCATTAGATGAGATGGTATAATGATTGGATATTTTAGGAGGCAACATGTGGGAAATTTAATCAAGGGTATTAAGATCAATACAATTGTCCTCTACTGGATCAAGGAGTATTGCCTTTCCCTTATCTCATTTAGCCACTAGATTCATGATGAAGTCATAATTATAGCTCTTGGACTCAGCGTTTAGGTATTTTTAGTGCTCATATGGATGAAAATCTCCCAGTATACAAAATTGTATCCCAAAATGGGAAAACTTGATACATTAGTGCAATATCAATGAGACAACATGAATTTCATGTAACCAAGGTCTTCCTAAAAACATCTTGTGTGAAAAATCAAGATATAACATGTGGTAAAGTGTATCATGGGTTAAGGGCCTAAGGATAATTGGAAAATAGATGGTGCCTTATGATTATCATTCCTTATTGTCATAAGCTTTGATGGTTATTGTCTCTGCTTGAAGATCTACCATAATGTACTCAAAAAGATTGATGAGCTTAAGAGACACTATGTTTAGGCCTAATCCATTATCTATAAGGACATGTTTCACTTTGTTCCTCTTTATGAAAACTTCAACATATAATGGTTTATTATGTAATGGGCCAAGGTATGACAATCTCTTTGGTTTAAAGTGAATTGTTGGGTTGGAGCTAGGTGTCCAACCAAAGCTTGGAATTTATCAAGGGATATGTCACTTGAAATAGTGGATTGGCTTAGGAAATCATTCAAAATGTTTTTGTGGATTTTTTATGTATGTAAAAAATCTAAAATGGAGATTTGTGCATGCATATTTTGTTATTATTCCATAATGTCAAATTTTTTTCTCTTGGTCAGTGTTAAATGGCTTATTCTGAGGCTGAATAGCTTGTTGGGTTATGGGCAAAGTGGTAGATGGTTGTGGGCTTGGGATGGTAATATTTGACCTCTAAGTTATGATTACACAATAAATATTAAATACATGACCATAATTGTTAATAAATGATGGTTATGGTGTGGGACCAGATAAGACAAGTCTCAATTGCTAGTGTACTTATATGTGGTCAAGGGGCAAGAACAAGTTATTGGTATAAGGTCCAAAAGTGGGAATCCCTATATACTATTTCACATGTGTGTGATCCCAGGTCAAGGAAGGATTTCCAAAGTGATTGTATTGGTTTGGTATGGTTAGCAATGGTCTTTTTTTATTATAATTTAGTCTAAGATTAATGGACATGGTATTAATGCTACCTCTTACAATATGGCCTAAAATTCTATTGTAGTCATGTGAAACTACATGGTAGGTTTTGTGGTTATTACCATTCTAACCTTGTTTCTATCCATCATTCTATCATTGTTGGTTCTACTATTGGTTATGTTGGTTCTATTGGTTTGGCCTTTGATTTTGATATTGTTGATTTTGTTGTTATACTGGCCTATGTTATTGTTTTCATTGCTATTGTGGCTAGTTGTTATGTTGGGGAAAGGGGTCTTGATAGATTCTAAGGGTCTGATTGGAAGTGGAATAATTTTTATCTAATTTTATCTCCCCATTCTCCAACATATTTTGAATCAAATGTGTAATTTTCACACATCTTCATAAATTATGCCCATTGACTCGATGATATTAACTGAATTTATTTTGGTGGTACCAATCATGATAAGGAATGCCTTGAGGATAATGTTTTGGTATAAGCCAACTAATCATATTAGTGGTAGCAAGTTTGAAAACCTTATATTTAATAGGCTCTCCAAGGTCACTAAAAATGTGATGAGTAGGCACTCTTCTTCTTGGAAGAAGAGGTTGTAATGGCAAAGGTGATTGTATTTATTGCATGAGTCTAGGCTATTGTGCTTGTTGCATTGGATAAAAGGATTAGGGTTAGGATTAATTTTCATATGTAGTGTGGGTTGAGAAAATGGTGTTTTCACCATTTGAACATTATGTGACTTAGTTACTCCATTTCCAACAACATTTTTTGTTATGGTTAAATTTCCTTGGTTTATCATTATTATGGGCATATGTTAGTTGCAATGCTTATACTTGGACTAGATGTTGGTTTTAGACATTTCCTAGATTGGTACCTTGATTTTTATTATATGAGGTAAGCTTTATGATCCCTTGATTAATAATGGATTTCTAAATCAATAAACCTTTGTCAATTATCTATTTAAAACTATGTATAGACTATAGTTCCAGATGATAAGATATCTCACTATGTAAATTTTTGGTAAACACAATGGATAATTGTTTATCTATTAAAATGTGGGTGAATCAGCTCTTAAGGGCTCTCCATCACTATAAATTAACTTAAAAATCTCTCACCATCCTTCTACTTGGTTTGCATTAAGTCAACCAAATAAATCTCATGTTCAAGATTGTATGAAAAGTGTTGCACAAACTTGTCTAAAAGATCATTAAAATCAAATACTAAATTTTTCGATAACTTTAAAAACCACTATAAGGCTTTCCCTGATAGACTTATTGGGAATAATAATAATAGGTATATGTCACTATATTCCACTGACTAGCATGTAATAAATAACTTGGTCAAATGAGCTTTGGGGTCACCTTTCCCCTTGTATTTATCAAATTTTAGTGGTTCATATCTTAAAAGAAATGGTATCTTCAGGTACTCCATGTTGAATAAATAAGAACATAGGCCATCTAGCTTTAAAAAATTATTCTATTTTCTAGTTTGGATGGTAGTAATTTCATCCTTCATCTATTACAATTTTTGGGCTAGGAAACTAGACAGAATATTGGTTTGAGGGGGAACATTGGCCTAAGTAAGATGGTTAAGCAGCCACTAGTGGAACATATTAACCAAGATATGATGGAGGTATTTATTGGGATATATTGGTTTGGTTAGGAAATGGACTAGGAAAACACATATGTGGATTACAATGCAATTGTTAAAATTGCATTTGTGGTTGTGCAATATTCTAGTTAGGGTTAGATATGTAGTCTTGGTTTTGCATATTTTGAAGTTGGGATGGAGGGATGTAACTATACTATGAATTTTGAGTTTTAAGAGGGACATGATATTGAATAATAAAACCTTACTATTAAGGGGGTACTTGTGAACCAAGATCATATCTTTGAACTAGTGTCATGTTCTACACAAAAGGTAAAGGTTACCTGATTGGTACTTGAGAAACATTGGAACTTATTTGTTGCATGAATCCCAATTGGGAATTGGATGCATATTGTATATTTAACATTTGTTGACCAATAGTCATACATTATTGATTATACATCATTTAAATTTTAAGTAGCACATTGGTCTATGAGGAAAGAGGTATGTTCATTTCTACTTAGTGAGGTAGAATATTAGTTTCCCCTTATTGAGGTGGCAACATATTCGACCTTTGCTACATTGGTATTTTAGATTGTGCCTACTATTATGGAATACTACTCATCACCTATTAGGAAGGATTAGGATTCATCACATTTTTTTATTGAGGTATGACATGGGTTGCTAACTGACTACCTAATCCTATTGGTTGAGCACTTGAAGAAGTAATTGGTTGAGGATTAACGATAGTAGTTAGTTGAGTTTGGGATGTTAAAACTCCTACTCCTTGATTTTGAAAACCACTCATGGTGTTAACTAAAGGTACAACTACTTGTTTACTTTGATTTAGATTGGATATTACTTGGGAATTATCCACTATGTTTTGGCCACTACTTTGTGTATAAGTAGAAGATACTTATTCAATGGTTGGGGTATGAAACAAGTTATCAACTGAAGTGTTCTATGTGAAGGGGTATATACCTTGACTATCCTAACTATTAAATTCTATCAACACTCCTATTGAAGGAACTAAGTCTATGAGAGGACTATTTAATATGGTCATTTGATAGAAATTATGTGTTAGGTTCAAGTAGGTTTGGTATGTTGTCTAAATTTATATAAAGTGATCCTCTATGGGGTCCTTGCCTTTGACAAGCATACCAGGGTCTTGATATGTTGTTTAGAATAGAGATAATTGATTTATATCAGAATCCTATTGATTGTATAGTATGTTATCAGGTGTTATTACTAGACTTGGTAAATTCTCATGGGGGAAGTCTACCAAAAACTTGGCCTCTACTTCTATTTCCCTAACCAAAATCTCTTCTTTATTTTCTAACAAGTGATGCTTAATTAGATAAGGATCATATGTGGATGGTGTAGTAACATAGTATAGTTATTAAGGGAAAGGTTATTCAACATTAGGTACTATATCTAAGTACTGTTTTATTTTTGATTGATCCCATTCTAAGTAAGGAGGTGTGTTTACCAAGTAATGGGCCAATGGGTTTTGGTTTTGTGCCCCTGTGTGATTGTTATAAGATGGATAGGCATCCATATCATAAGTAACATTATTTGCGTAAGGTTTTTGAACCATTTATTCATGTGAAACCACATTAATAAATCCTAGATTGTACATGAAGCCACTATGAGTGTAGGAAGACATGTTAGGATCCATAGTGAATGTTTCATGACAAATAAAATAGAGTTATACAAACTTTGAAAAAGAGATGTCTACAAAGATTTATAAACCAGGTATAACTTGGTTAAAAGGATGGATAGGTGTATTAAAAAGGTTTATGAAATGACTTATGATAGAATAATCTAACATCAAGTGTTGAATGTTATACATCTCACACACAAAGGTCAAGTAGAAGGACTATAAATCAAAATGCCAAATTCTAGGTTAAAGTGTTTCAAATCAGTCTAATCTAAGAAAATAAAAGTTGATATGTCTTTTAGCCAAACACAATGTCAAAAGCTAGGATCAAACAAAATGTGTGTCCTAGGAATTTTTGCCAAATGATGTCAAAATTTAGATTTTTAAAAGATGAGATATTTAATCTAACAGACTTGAAACACTTCTAACAAAAACTAGGCATTTGACTCTTGGTCAAAAAACATGATCAATAAGTATGAAGTATGAAACAAAAGGCACTTGGAACATTTTATTTTCTCCCAAATTATGACACAAACTAGGTTCTTTTTATGGATAAGCTAGACAAAGGTGAACGATGTAACTGCATTAGACAAAGATTTTCAAAAGGTGCACTCAGATTTGTTTTGGAAAAAAGTGGAAGAACTCAAACTCTATGCAAAAAAGGTATAGGAAACAATTTTTTAATATGATTTGAGTAGTGTAACAATGTTAAAATACTCAAAATATATGACCAATGTTTGTCTCAAAAACTTTAAGGCAAATATGTTTTTACATGAATTTGGCAACATAACACTACTCTTTGTAAATAATAGACACACTCTCAAAGTTTTGACAATTTTCATAAGGCAAAAGGTGTTTGTATCCAAATGGACTTTAAGGAAAATGAAATAGGATGGTAGCATAATATTTTTTTTCTTAGACTCAAAGTGAAAGTGTTTTCACAAGATGACTTGATTTCATCGAGATGATAATGATTATGAGTCTTAAACAGCCTTCAACCTAAATTAGAAATTGAACCTAAGTTCCCTCAAGTTTAGTGCAAATGGTAAACCCAATTAACAGATCAACCTTATGAGCTTATGAAGGTGAAATTTAAATTTAAGTTATAAATGGACTTAAACAAACTTGGTAAAAGGTCTAGACTCAATTGGGTATCATATTTGTGCCAAAATGGATGATATGACACAAAGTTCATGATAATTTTGAGCAAGGAAAAAGTGATGATTTTTACATGGGCAGCATAATGCCTCTTTTCTCAAAGAAATTTGGGGAAAATGTGTTCATTTATGTCATTTTTTTAACACCAAGTTTTGACTCCAAACAAGACCAATTAAGCTAATAGCCAATGCAAAGTAATCATCTTAATCCTAAACTGACAAGGTTACATGGTATTATTGGAGTTCATCTATATACATAATTTGAGAGGATTTTAAGTTTTCATCCAAAAATTAAATACACCTTATATATTAGGTTTTTTACACCCTCCCTTCTCTCAAATAACAATACGGTGACATGGACCTTGAGGTGCACCTTTCACCAATAATACTTCTATGGTAAGTGGGGATTTACCTAAAAATTACAAGTATTTGAATGTTTCTATATGGATCAATTGTGAAATGACATTCATGCAAAATGATCACACTTTAATTAGGTATCCATGGCACTTGTCTTGTTTTAAAAGGTCTTGCCCTTTTTATAAACACTACATCTATCATTTACTCAGTGTAGTGTGATGTCCAATGTATAGATACGTCTTGGTACTTAACCCCAAAAATAAAAGGTGGTTTAACCACTAAAACCTTCAATATTAGTGTGTGTGATGAATTATATTATTGGAGATGAAACCCCAAGTCAAATCTTCCCTATAGAACTCATGGAAAGTAATGAAGTCCCCCTCACAAGCCAAGATGTAATGAAATAAATGACTAAGTCAAAGATCTTTAAAGGTTGTGTCTAGGTCACTCAAACCATGTAGGTCCTTGAGAATATCCTTGAAAACTTCTCTTTTATGACTTTTATTAAGGTACTTTGTAATAAATATGGCACTTTTGATCCCAAAAGTTCCCTAAAGGGGATGGATGGGAGAGCATACATGTAATGTCCTTTTTACCAAAAAAAACTAATTAAGTAATTATTGAGTACAAAATTTTAAAAATGAGTTCAATATTAAGCATTTAATTGGAAAGTGTGGTGGTTTTATTTTTGACCCATTGGCCTTAAGTTGTGAACTTTGAAAGAAACCACAAAAACTTAACCATTAAAACACCCTAAAAAAGTTTCTTTAAACACCAAAATGAAGGATTCCTAGTTCATTTTAGACATCCAAATAAAGTGTAAAATGAGTAATTTATATTGAAATAGTTTTATTAAAATATTTATTTCAAATAAAAGGTCATAAATTCAATTATCTTTGAAGCTTCATTATGAATGAAACAAGTAACTTCAAAATCTATTAACCCGAAAGCAAAACCTCAAGAAAGCAAATGTGTTAGATTAGACTTGGTTAGAAAAAATCTCAAGAAAACATTGCAAGGAAAGTATTATAAAAATAAAACACATTAAAAAAATAATATTAAACATATGAAAACCTTCAAACAAAAAATTATAAGGCTAAAAATAAAACATAACACATAAAACATAAAAACTTGCACATAAAACATAAAAACCTGCAGTCGGTATGTTTAACATAACTTATAAAGTACATTTTATTTTTCCACAAAATTTTTATAGGTTGTCAATAAATATAGGATTCACATCTTTGTAAAAATTTAGATCTAAAAAGTAAATACAAAAAAATTATTAACTCTACTCTAACCGTTTTTACCATAAAAATAAAAAAAGAAAGTGATAGTCACTAAAAGAGTCATAACTTATAAAATATAAAGAGATTTGTTTTTAAATTTTCAAAGAATATCAATAAATTATTTATATATACTCATAAAAAAATCTATAAATAAATATTAAATAAATAAAAATTTATGAATTCTTTATGGGCCATTTTTACTCTAGCAAAGCAAAAACAACAAAAAAAGAATTAAAACTATGAATACAAAGAAATTTGTGGGTTGCGCACTCATGAATATAGCCCCACTAGACATGCCATTATTTACACTAGGAATTTTAATCAAGAGAGGTGATTATTATTATGCTAGTTCCAAAATGAAATCAAATTGAAAGAAACACACTAACAAGCATACATCTGTAGGCCTAGATAATAAGGAGGAGCATAATAAAAAACATACATATGAAAACAACAACTAAAACATGAAATAAAACTTCCTTCACCTTTATTGGATCTTCCAAATGATTTTTAGAGTTTCTTTTTTAGATTTGTGCTTCAAAATGTGTGTTGCAATGGAGCTTGGCTATCCTCCACCTCCTCTTGACACCATGTGGCTTGTGGTTTTAGCTTGGTTGAATAATTTGGCTTGAAAATATTAAGTTGCATGAAGATTTTGGAATAAATTTAGCATTATAACTTTACACCAAGATATATTAAAATTATGAGTATGAGGTTTGCTATTTATATATTTTTATAAATGGTTAGTATCAACCATGACCGTCCATCTCAAGATTAAGATGTGTGGCCATGAATAAATCCAATTATGTAATTAAATTTATAAATATCTACATAAATATTTGGGATAAAGAGGAAATAAATAGGCATGGAAGGGATTAATAAAGCATGGGATAAATATTCATCAAAATATTGTATTATTAACTCAAAATTTGACTGGATTGGAATTAGAAGTGGATGTTAGATGCATTGGAACTATTATCCCATTTAAGATGTTTCAAACACAAAAAAACAAAGTCACATGTCTCATGTAAGAAATTTTCTAGAAAAGAGCAATCCAAAGCACCTAGGTGCAAAATTGGCATTTTGACTCGAAATGATTTTAATAAAGTTAGCTGGCCCATAGAATGCATTACCCCATTTAGTGACACTCTAGCCAAAATTGGCACCTAAATATAATAGGTTCACATCATTTAGAGTGTTTTATTTTTTTTAGGCCAAATTGTGTGTTTTGATAGATATTGGTCAAAAGCCTAGTTGAAGGTTATTGGTGCCCAGTTTTAGGTGTCTACACATATTAGCATCATCATAATGACCTTGATGTCCATTTATACACCATTCTATCAATTGGACCATTTCAAACATGAATATATGTTTCATTTTTTATTTATGATGTCAAAAATACATTTAAAACTCAAAACCTATAGATGCTAATGGAGGTTTTTATTATATTTCTAAGCAACTTTGAGCCCTCAAACCATCACCCTACACCAATCTTCTTGACTTCATATTTGGCATAGTTCATCTCCAATATAGAGGATAAAAAATTTGGTCATTTGGAGGCATTAATACCATTTTAAAACATGTTTAAATATATCCAAAAAAATAATAGGTGCTCTATTTTCTCATTTTGGGTACAAGATCTCTATACACAATCATCTTGTTTTTGGAAGTGACTCTCAACTTTGCCTAGTAGTTTATCTTTCTAAATAGGTATATTATGACCCCTTAAACACACCAAGACTTTAGTAATGGTTTCATCAATTATTTTAACATTCCAAAATGGGTTCTCAGTTCTCTATTTAGGTCACCTATAGGTGAAAACTCCATAGTGCAGGCAGTAAATGAGAATTGTAGGCAATAAACATTGTCTTTGATATTTTATGAGTTATAAACCTATATTCATACTTAAAAATACAAATTTCACATTATAAAACACCTAAAACAAGTGTCGACACCTTTTTTTTTACATAGACTCTTCCTTCATGGTACTTGTAGGTATAATCCCATGGCAAACTATGAGTACAAGTATGGACAATGTGCCTTACTTGACCATTTTTTGAGTTTTAGTCCTATCCCAAGGATTTTAAATATCTACTTTACATTAAAATGGCCTTCATCAACTCCAAACTTGATTTTAAACATGATTGGTCCTATGAGGGCATCTATAGGTGCATGTTTTCATGTATGTAGGTAGACAGTGAGTATGTTGTATGACTATCATAGCATTTTCTTCACTATTTGAAAGCTAACTTTACTATTTCATGTTATAAGAGGATATAACATATCTATAAAAGCTTCATCACACTTTTATAGACATCCTCAGAACCTTTATAAGTCATGATTAAGGCTAAAGAGTAGATGGGAGATGGTTGAGTATGACCATGGACTAAAAGTTGGATCCAAGCATGATGTTATGAGACTAGTCATGAAGGAAAGGTGATCAATATATAATTTATACATGGTGATTAACCTAGCTACACCCTCTGAAACTACTATCAAATCATGAAAGTCTTGAGAATGGTAGAAACCTACTTGTTGAACAAAAAAGTGATCCCTCTTAGAACTTAAGATGATTATCATATAAAAACACATTGATCAGATAAACTAAACATGTATATAATTATATAAGGAAGCCAAAATCATCTATAATAAACCTAATAGCTTTTTTTTATGGACTTATCTAAAATGGAGTAAAACCTATAGGGTGTAGGAAATAGTGAGCAAAAAAACATAGTCAACTTGTAAAGGATGATTCATAAAGCATGGTAAACCGATATTTTAACTATTTCCATGGAAATGGATCTATATGAGTGTACTACCACCTCCCAAAATCATTTTATCTAAAACTTATTCCACTAACTATACCAAGCATGAACTTGTTGATCACTTCTAAATATCTAAAAGGGAAAGAAAGAAGAAGAATGGTGTTGGGCATTTTTTATCACTTCCAAAGTGTTTCAATAACTTATATCAGTGTGAGGAAGATTAAGGGACATTTCATGAGCTTCTCCCACATGTCACCTTCCACCATGGGCCGTACAACTACCAAACTCCCCTTTTTCAATTAGTTTCTAAAATTTTAGTTAGATAGACTATAAGATTCCAATTGAACTAACATTAGTAATAGGTAATATAACCTCTTGGACAATTTAAAGGAAAAAATTACATATAAACACTTTGGAAACCATGCCACTTACATTTATGATCCCTAAAAACCCACTAAATGACCCAAAATGACAAGTTAACTAATATGACTAAGACCAAAGCTAGGATGATATTAAATTACATAAAATAACTTATAATACACCCCATGAAAAAATATTATACCCTATAAAACATTTAAAAGGTCAATTTTTTACCTATAGGGGCCCAAATTTGACTTATAGGGTCAAATTTGGTTAACAAATTAGTGACTCATAGGGGTAGTATGCCTATTATACTAACTAGACTAGTAGCCTTACCAATCCATTGGGATTAGGGATTAATTTGAATTATAATACATAATAATAGTATTTTTTAAACAATATTTTATCAAGACAAGATCAATGACTACTTTAACCACACAAAATAAAAGACACACATGTACTTTATGAGCACTTATGGAATACACACACCAAACTAAACAAATTGCATCAAACACTAACTAACTTTAGATGAAAACTCCCTCATAGATCAAAGAGGAAGTTTTAAACCCTTATTTATTCATGACATGAATTATTTAATGAGACATGTAGCCTTTTGTCCTTTAGCATTGATGCCTCCAACTTTTCCATGATGTTTGCCAACTTCATTGATATGATGTTTATTGAAAACTAAGTAGTTTCAAATAGGTTGTATATGTAAATGAACTCTTATTTCATAAAAATAAACTCAACATTCTCATATTAACCCTCAATTACAACCTCTAATTATGGTTCAATAATACATACCTCCTTGATTTCCATAATGCTCTCAATAAGATTGGGTTTCTTCTCAGCTACAACTTATTCTAGCTCATCAAGGAGCTTTGCATATTCTTCAAAATCTTGGTCATTATCCTCCATGGAAGAATATTTCTTCACCTTTTCATGTATTTAACCCTAAACATGGAAAATATCTTCAATCTCTTGAAATAACTTCATTTGTAGTTGCCAATCATCTTTTTCCTATTTATCATCTAGAACCACTACCTCTTCAATCTTCTCTTCTTGATGTACGAGTTCATCAATATTGTTTTATTAAATATCCAATTCATCTAATTTTTATTAAATATTAGGATAATTTATTCAGTCATCTTCAAGAATAACATCTTACACCTTGGTCTCAAGAGAGTTTTTTAGGACTGTAACCTCTTTGGGGATGACTTTAAATTATTCTCCATCCTTAATAACACATTCATATTCAATATTTATGAGATATTGAGGGATATAAATTTTTATATCAGATATAATAACCTTATTTCTATTCTCAATGGATGACATATTTCCATCTCCTTCATGGTGATGCCAATACTAGGCATCTTGAAATCATGTAGCCTACCCAATGAGGCTGCCAAGGAGGTAGGCTTTAATCAAGCAAGAGCTCTAAGTTTTTTTAAACCAAATTCTCCTATTTAGGTTCCCATACCATAGGTCCATAAATTAAAAGTGTGATTGTGTGAGGAAAATATTAACTAATTGGTGGAGGTGGAACATAGGACTCAAAATTAGATTGAGAGTGAAATTTAGGTGACTCTTTTGGAAGCTCTTGAGGAAGAGGAGACAAAACTTGGGATAAAACATATTGATTTTTTTCCTTCCATTTGAAAATAAATTCATTCACATATGATTTATATATATAACTCTCTTGAGGTAGGTTATATGAGGTGTGTTTAGGCATAGGATCTTCTTTTGGGTTTAAACCTCCCATCACACCTTGACTTAGCAATTTCATCCTTGACTCTAACTCTTCAATTTTCTTGGCTAGGTTCTCTTATAAAATACTTTCCTAAAGTTCATAGGCATCTTATTGAGGATGAGGAGTAAAAAAGGGCTGACATAGAACACAAGAGGTCTCTTTAGGAAGGATGGGAGGGGATTGCATAGAAACAAGTTCTTTCTCAACTTTACAGTCCTTATCAAGGCTTTTATCCTCTTTCTTTCCCCATGATTGCACTAGCTTATTCCAGATTACAATGATAGGATTATGAGTCTATTTTTTAGGTGTTTATTTAATTTTATGAGTGGATTAAGTATTCAAAAAAATTGGAATCTCTTTGGGCTTACATTCTTCACCTTTTCTCTAACTTGGAATCTCATATCTAGAGGTCTTTTATTGAGGTGGGGATGTAATAAGAGAGGGAAATGAGAGCTTATATTCCAATTATTTTGTTGATGAAATGGACTTATATATATGCATATTATACAAATCAATATTCCTATTAATATTATCTTTAAAAACAAGGTTTCTCTTTTCAACTCTCTCTTCCAATTGATTTGGAAAAAGGCAACTTTGATAACCTTTATTGGGCTCATGAGTAGGGATCAAATATGGTTGATAGAAAACTTGGGGAATTGGATATTAATTTGATATACTTGGTGATTATACTCCTCATAATATCTTAGCTTATCTTCCAAGGATGAAACTAAGCCACTCACATCTAGCATCTCACTTGTAAGCATTTGCCAATTGGCTCTCTCAATAGGTGCCCACTCTTTTTTGACCAACTCTAATGAATTTATAACCTTATGAATGAGATGAATAAGAATAAATTAACCATTTACCCTTAATTTTTCAATCTCTAACATATAATTCTCATATCCCAAAAGAGTTTTCTTAAAAGTGGGAATGGATTGACTTGAGAAGTGAGTAGGTTGACTAGGAGGAGCAAGATATTAAGGAGGCTAGTTATAGGAATGATATAATTAATGATAAGGCTAGTTATAGGGCTGATACACTTCATGATAAGGCTGGTTATAGGTCTAATAAGGATCATGACAAGACTGGTAAGAATCACATCAAGGTTGATAGGGAGTGCCATACACTAGATATGTCTCACCAACTTGTGTAAAATAGTATTCAACACCAAAATTAGCCATGAAACTTCATTGGGAAGCAAGAACATAAAAAAAATAGTAATAATAATTTTCAAAGTAAAATTTTGGATACTTGATTGGCTGATATAACTTTGGAGTCACCATAGATGGTTGAATAGATGCCTTTAAAGGATGATTATTGAAAGATAACACCAAAAATATTTCAATTTCTTGGACCAAGAGTCCTATTGGGTCTACTAAAAATCATTATCACTTGGATTTACACCCTTAAATGAGATATCTCATCTCTCCTCATCCAAGTGGCACAATTGAAACACCTTAAGGCTTGTGGGTAGCCTAAGGATGAAGTGAATCTCTAGATAAGGTTACCTCCCTTGATGTACCACTTTAGATCACTACTACACTTAAACTTTGTGGGGAGGGGAAGGGAGAGACAAAACTAAAAGAAAACTATCCTAAGGGAGGTGATACACCAAATAAGTTGATGAATTCCAACAAGCTATATGTTACACATGAAACTAAGAGACTAACCAAACATACACTTCTCCAATCCACATCTTCTCACATCAATATTATATTATGAGGTTATAGATGAATGTTTATGCTAGGAGGACAAGATAAGAGGCCTTGAATGGCACTATTTAATAAACTAACTCACTCAACCTTGAGACTTCCTAGAATACTTCACATTCCTTATAAGAAGAATCTTTCCAACTGTAAATAGGATGCAAGAATGAGATAATATGTTAAGGAAATCATAGTTATCACTAAACAAGATTGATCATCCAAGTTGAACACACTATGAAAATTCATGAAGAGGTAAAAATAAGTAGTATTATTGATCAAATTATATGTAAATTATCATGGATTCACCATAATCAAGTGAAGCATAAGTTATAAAAGCCAAAATGGCTAGTTCTTATAGAATTTGAGAGAGAGAGAGGAGAAGAGAGAAGTCCAAGGGTCATAAGGACAATTGTAAAGCTGATAAAAGGATTTAATTGTTAATGAGAAGAGGATGTGGGATGGACAATGCAATTTTAGAAGGGACAAGTGGCTCTCCAAGTTTTGAAACTCTTGTAAAGTGGTATGAAAGTTCTCATTCAAACTTAGAAAATTACCTTCATGATTTTGACCTATTTGAACATCCAAAAACTGATTAGGGATAAGTATTATTATTTTAATTTAGATTAAGGATTTTATACATGCCTTTACATGCATTGGTTTTAGTCTTGATCATCTAGAATCATCCCAAAATGAGTTATCATCATTTGCAATCTAAGAAACTCCTCTTTCCCATACCTTGTATGCTTGGATTCAAATTTGGAATAATTTTTTGATAAAAATACATGGGATGGAGTAGATGAAACTTTTCAATACCCTCCATATCCTTATAGGTATCAATCATACCTTAAAAGGACATCCACTTGAGATTTTTAGACTTCTCACCCTCATGTTCACTATGCTGATTTTGACTAGCTAAGATGAAGCTATTTGTTTACATACTTAGGAGATTTTTTAAGAATTAAATATACATTATGGGTTATAACAAGTACTAATATTCCCCCCAAACTTGATTTCATCTCTTGAATGTTTCTATAATCTACACAGTACATAAAATAGTCAAGAAAACCTTATTTTTACCTTGTTCATATAGATTCCATGTAGTCCAATAGGATGGAGATGAGACTGAGTGAGTTATATACAAGGTTAAATAAATTTCATGGTCAAAATAATCCATTATAATATCTTTCTAGCCTCATTTTCTCCATCAGATGTTGATTGAGGGTTTGCAAGGGTTTTAGGCAGTTTCTATCCTTAAGCTTTGTTCATAAAACCTTGATATTGGAATTGCCAAAAAATTCCAAAAAAATGTTATTAAATACCCATAATAACCTCCCAAAAATCATTTGGATTCCATTCAAATCCTCATAAAAGATGTGAGCATTTGAAGTTACCTATTTGAGCCCGTTCTTTCCTTTACATAGGCCTAATGCTGATTTTGAGCCAAAAGATGACTCCCTTGTGCCCTATTTTACATATTAATATATTTTACACATACAAATTCATCCTATAAACATTATTAAATATTTTATAATGTTAATTGGTCACTAAGCTTAACCATGCCTCATAGACTTGACTGCAACCTTTTCCATCCAAACCATCATGTTGGAATTCTCTTCATTATATAATATTTAACACATCTAAAATTAACCAAAAAACATGCATTAAAAATTCATAATTCTCACATAAGGTTGTAAGTGGAAATGCATTATCATTTGGACTTCTAGGCCTAACCATGCTTAATATACCTGTCTGCAAATTTGAGGGTTCAGACCACCCTGTTTGGTTCCATACTCCTATGCATGGTTACTCTTATTTTTATAGGTTTTATCCAACCTATCACATCTTCTAAAAATTTTCCCTTAACTCTTGGTACACTCTTTTTTCCATACTTCCCAAACTTGTCAGTTTATGCTTAAGGGGAAGTACCCTCCATCTAAGATAAAATAGAAGGTACTTCCCGTATTTTCTCAAAAAAATGAAATTTTTAGAGGTTTATATATGTTTTTGAGTCCCCATATACAAATTTTCAGTCCTTTTTCAAATAATTTGACATTCCAAAATCTTTTAAAACCAAGATAGGTTGTGCAAAGGTGGACTGTGTGCAAACTTTCACCAAGTAGACTGTATTTTGCATTATGGAGTCATAACTCTGATTTTTATCCACATCATGAGTGTAATATGAGGATATTTTTATTATTATTAATATTTATTAACCTTAAATCACCCCTCAAAACTTATACATGTTCCACATACTCTCTGCTTGGTCAAACTGAATGTTATTCCTTGACTATGTTCTTGCTTTTTAGAGTGTACATGTAGGCATAAATGCATGGTTTGACATCAAATAAAGTATAAAAAACCTCCTTTGCTTCCCTTAGAGTCATTTGGTATATTTTACATACATTTTATTCATTTTTATGTCTTATCCACATCAATAAAATCGAGTGTTGCTCTTTGCCCCTCACAGTCAACTATAATTGACTATGTTGGGCCTGTAGGTGGTGTTCATATGATCTAGGCCTTATTTCATGCCTAATGTATTCCTTGAAGTTCTTCAAACCATGATATAATTATAATTTATCATATTACTCTTGAAATTAAGTCTATTAACAAGTTTTTCAAACTCAATCCTCATGATAACCTTACAACAAGATTGTAGGTTACATTTTGCATAGTGGGATACTTGTAGGTGTCCACGAAGCTTGAAACACTGCATATTAGCATCATCCTAATGGAATTCATGTAAATTTGTACTTAATTCCATAAATTTTACAATTAAAAATATGAATTTATGTTTCATTTTTTTTAGGATGTCAAAAATCCATTTAAAACTCAAAACTTGTAGATGCTAATGTAGCTTTTTAGTGTATTTCTAAGCAACTTTGAGCCCTCAAACCATCACCCTCCACCAATCTTCTTGACTTCATATTTGGAATAGTTAATATATAATATAAAGGATACAAACTTTTATAATTTATAGGCATTAATAACCTTTGAAAACATGTTGTAATATATCTAAAAAAATAATAGGTGCTTTATTTTCCCATTTTGGGGACAAGATCTCTGTACACAGTCATCTTATTTTTGGAAGTGACTCTTAAATTTTCCTGATAGTTTATCTTTAAAAATAGGTCTATTAGGAACCATTAAACACATCAAGACTTCTTTAATGGTTCCATCACTTATTTTAACATTCCAAAACGGGTTCTCAGTTCTCTTTTCAAGTCAACTATAGGTGAAAACTCCATAGTATAGGCAATAGATGAGAATTACAAGCAGTGCACATTGCCTTTAATATTTTATGAGTTTTAAACTTATCTCCATACCTAAAAATACATATTTAACATTATAAAACACCTAAAACAAGTGTCAACACCTTATTTTCAACATGGACTCTTCCTTCATGACACTAATAGGTGTAATTCCATGGCAGCCTATGAGTACAAGTATGGACAATGTGCATTGCTTGACCATTTTTTGAGTTTTAATCCTATCCAAAGGCTTTAAAATATATAATTTACATTAAAAAGGACCTTTATCACCTCCAAAATTGATTTTCAACATGCTTGGTCCTATGAGGGCACCTGTAGGTGCATGTTTTCATGTATGCAAGAGGATAGTGAGTATGTTGTATGACTGCCATAGCATTTTCTTCACTATTTGAAATCTCATTTCACTATTTCATGATAAATAATGATATAACATAGCTTTTAAAACTTCATCACACTTATATATATTTCCTTAGAACCTTTACAAGTCATGACTAAGGCTAAAGAGTAGATGAGAGCTCGCTGAGTATGACCATGGATTGAAATTTAGATCCAAGCATGATGTTATGAAACTAGTCATGAAGTAAAGGTTATAAATATAGAATTTATACATGGTTATTAACCTATCTACACCCTCTAAAACCACTATCAAATTATGAAATTCTTGAGAATGGTGGAAACCTACCTATTGCATAGAAAAGTGCTCCCTCCTATAACTTAAGATGATTATCATATAAAAACACCTTGAAATGATAAAAAACATTTAAATAATTATATAATTAATATAAAATCATATATATTCAAAAAAATCAATTAGTTTATATAGACTTGTCCAAAATGGAGTAAAACATATAGGGTATAGGAAATAGTGAGCAAAAAAATGTAGTCAATTTGTAAAGGATGGTTCATAAATCATGGTTAACCAATATTAAAATTATTTATATGTAAATGTATCTATATAATTTTAATACCACCTCCAAAAATAATTTGACCTGAAACTTCTTCCACTGACCGTACCAAGCATGAACATGTTGATCACTTATGTATGTCTAAAAGGGAAAGAAAGGAGTAGAACGGTTTTGGGCCTTTTTTATCACTTAAAAAGTGTGTCAATAACTAATATGAGTATGAGTAATATGAAGGTATTTTACATGAGCTTCTCCCATGTGTCACCTTCCCTCGTGGGTCATACAAGTGTCAAACTCCCTTTTTTTAGTTATTTTCTTGAATTTTAGTTAGATAACTTGCAATATTATAATTAAAATAACATTACTAATAGATAATCTGACCTATTGGATGATTGAAATGAAAAAATGACACTTTTACACCCTGGTAATCATGTCACTTGCATTTATGACCCTTAAAAGCCCACTAAATGACCCAAAATGACAAATTGACTAATATGACTAAGACCAAAGCTCAAATGACATTAAATGACATCAATTAACTTATAATACAACCTATTAAAAAAATTATACCCCATAAAACATTTAAAATGTTAATTTTTTACCTATAAGGGCCCCAATTTGACCTATAGGGTCAAATTTGGTCAATATAAAGTGACATATTGGTGGCTTTCAAACAACAAAGAGTCTTGCAATATTTCATGACAATATTTCTTAACAAAGATGTAGAAATATATCAAATTAAAACTAATGATAAAATAACAAATGATCCCTTAGAGATCAAAACATTCACTAATACTAATCTTTCAAATATTTTTCCCTATTGAATCCATAAACCTAGGGTGCCCTAATAAGTTATTCAGTAACCGGTTCTAAAAGAATTTAGAAAGGGATTTATAATCTAGATCAAAATCCAAAATGACAACCAGTAATGGGTGTATAAAAATATATTTGGTCAAAAATATTATAAAATAGATCACTACACTTCAATAGTAAATAGTAAAGAACCACAAGCATTTTCATTAACTTGAATGAAATATTACACACATCAGTGCTTCAAAATGATGTCATGGGGACAAACATGATGAGATCGCTATTTTGACAAGGGAGACATAAACATGCTCTCAAAGATTGTTAATGGTTGTATAGTTGTAACCACCTTAGCAAGGGAGACAAAATATACACATATCAATTGATCCTAAAAAAATTAGAACCTAAACTTAGAGAAAATGGATTCCTAAAAAAATGACCAATAACAACCAATAGTATGGCCAACCAACCCCTTGAATAAAGGATAATCCCTTTATTTATACATTTTCAAATTTGGAACTATGGGTCGTAACTTTTCAAAATTACAATGCAAACTTTTAATTCTACCAAGATGCTTCTAGCTAGAAAATATTCCCTTGCCATGCTTGAAATCTTCATCCATTTGCAATAAAAATAATTATTCTAACTACCTCTAAAAAAATTGATGAAAATTTGAAACAAAATTTCAATTTCATGGTGGGGGATTCCTTTCACATGAGTTGGAAGGAGAATATTCATGTTAGAGGGATGAACAAACTTTGTCATTATGTGTAACTACCTAGGGATTCTCTTGACCATTTGTCTATATAACTAAAAACTTTTGGATAGCTACCCTCCCTCTCTTACATGCCATGGAACAACCTAATTTTTCCATGATTTCCTAGGAATATTTTGGATCCATGGCTATTTGAATGATCTTCTTGGGAGTGGACCACCTTGGATTTGAAAACCTATAATATATCGCTCATGGAGGAACTTGGACAAGCATAATAGAAATGCAAAAGACATAGGTTAATTTCATATTTTTTCTTTTGGCTCCAACTTATTTTTTACATTTTTGCATTTTTTACTTTTGCACATTTGTCCTTTTAGGTTTTCCTTCATAATTTTTAATGCAAAAAATAATTAGTTTCAACTTTTAATTTACTTTGGTAAATCCTAATCCCTCTCACAAATTGCCAAGCTACTATCAATAGTGGGAACCTTCACTGACTATATTATACAAGGTCTTTTAATGTGTCATGCATGACTATGTGGCATAATCATGTCACTTAGTTCACTAATATATTTGTTTTATACTAACCTCAACTTCACTTATCTCTATAGGTGGTTGAACTTTGTTGAAATGTCCACAATCATTCTACACCATCAAATATGCATGCACATATTGATGCAAACCATTGATCTTGATCCAAAAGACCAAGAACTATTGGTTGCTAGATATATTTAGCCCTAATTTTATGCCACTTGGTATAACTATAGGTTCTCTACACCTTTTTATGTTAATTATGCTTATGTTGGCACATTTTTGCCACATGGTGATTATACATTAATTCCAAAATTTATTGGAAATCCCACTCTCATTTCCATACTATTACATCATCCTTTCCAAATAAAATACATGCCATTGATTTTTGAAATAATCTCAATCTTTAATGTATGGCATGTAGTTGTGCCACTTATCTTCTTTTCACTTGCTGACAACTTCATTAAAAATTCTAGCATCATCTCAGATCATTGATCTCATTGGCATGGATCAAGTGTAGACCATCAATCTCTATCCATAGGCTTAAATAATTTTTTCCATGCTCTAGTTGATTTCTGACAAGGTTTCCATGATGGTTACACTTGTCACATCTCACTCATTTTAATATTTTATTTAAAACATTGGACTTATACGCACTATCATTCAAGCTCTATACACTTCATCATGTATCATCAATCAATGAGAACCTGCTCAACATGTAATTGAGACTCATGAGCTCAAAACTTATGTAATCCAATAAAATTTATTTATAACTTCTTTTCATTGAGCCTTTTGTCTTTACTATTTCTATCTCATAGCAACTTGATCTTCAAGACTTTTGTTCTGGGTCTTTTGTTCGTAATGATCTAGGAATTAGAAGAATTATTTTGGATATTTTTTTTATGGCATGCCTATTTTTGTATTTTTTTCTTTGTCAACATAATCATTTTAGAAATTTTTGTCTGAAATAATTTCCCTAAAGAAATTAACCTTTACACTTTTGTCAAAGGAATTGAGTCTTTGCACTTTATCTTCGTTAGGACAATTATTTCAGACATTTTGTCTAAAATAATTTACCCAAATAGATTATACTTAACATTTTTCCAAAATATTTGAACTTGACATTTTCACCAAAATAAATAAATTTTATCAAGCTTTCTACATGGGTAAAATGCTTGAAGGGAAAGTGCCCTTCAGACTTTTTACCACAGATAAAAAGTCTAAAATAAATAATGACTTTACCTTTTTTTGACATAATGCAATTATTTTGGACTTTTTTGCATGGGAAAAATACCCAAAGGAATTAACCCTTCAAACTTTTTACACAAGAAAAAAAATTTGAAACTAATAAGGCCTTTAAATTTTTTCTTGAAACAATGAAATTTCATCAGGATTTTTGTGTGAACAAAATGCCCACAAGAATTTGGCTTTTAGACTTTTTGTAGTGGACAAAATGTCTAATGGAAATGGGTTTATTGCAAACACTTTGTCCAAGAAATTAGCTAATAGATTAATACTTGGTTAAAATCTTTGAGTTTACAATCAATAAACCAATCATGAATTCATATAAAAGGTCCATGTTACTTTTATAGTGATAAGTTTATAACACATAGCATCACTTATGATGTCACAACAATCAATATGTTGATTTCATTGTATATGATTCTCATATCCATAAACATCCATATATGAAAATCCATGGTAGTCTTATTACCCACCACCCTATTAAGAAGGGTGACCATATCTTACAACTCCTCTTTAAAATTTGATCTAAACAATTTTTTTAGGAGTTTTGATAGTCATCTTCTCTTTTGTTTTAGTCACCATTTGTTGATGTTATTGAGATGTCTTTATGAGTTTTTTCCCGAAAAATATTATCCAACCTTGATGTTCATTCCCTTATAAGTTTCCTTTGATGGGTTTCTCAAATTGATGCTAATGATAGTGCCATCTAGTTAGTCTATCAAGGTACCTCCTTATATCTATATCTCCCTAGTATATGGATCATAGTGTCTAGCATACACAAATAGTATTTTCAAGAATTGAATGAAGATGGGTAAACCAATTACCACTGGTAAACCACTTGTTAACAAGAGAGTATCCATGGGTTTCATAGCTTCTACATTCATTATATTATGAAAATCCTCCAAGTTCATATGCCTAGTCTACAAATCATCAATTTTTAGAATGTCATTCTCATGCATTGACATGGGTTCATAAACCATGTATTTTAACTTAATTTTTATTGATCTATTGATTCAAAAGATGACCTCATCAAGATCACACATGTTTTTATGTGTATTTAAATATAGGAAATGTTTATGTTTTGTGTAAAATATTTGTTTCACCTTTAGAGCCTCTACAAAATGGCCATATTTTCTAACTAGAATTATGGTGTGCCTAAGGTATTGATATCTTTCCTCCAGTGGAAAAAAACTCAAAATACACTTAGAAATTTTTGAAACTTTCACCAATGCATAGAACCTAAAGAAATGAATATTTTGGTAATATGTAGATTTATTTATGACTTTACGAAGATAAATGATGTAGGATCATATCTTTGACTCTATTTTGATACAAAACTCAAAGTGGTTGTTTTAAATTTGGGATGGTTGTCTCAACTTGGTATTAGGAGGTAATTTTATAAGAACATAAGGGGTAAGTTAGCATGCCTAGGCATCAACTTCTATTGTATGTATGTGCATATGGTATGCCCTTATAATTGATTACACCAAGCCTCACAAGCATGACTAACATGATTTCATGACTTACCTTAGCATGGCCAAAATTTCATGTCTCTTGTGCTTGTATGGTTGGCTAGGGTAGGCCATGTGGGTGCAATGAGAATAAGTTTATTCCAACACTCACTAGATTATGGTTAGTACACCAATAAATTTGGGTAATCTTGGCCTTCTAGGCACATGGGTCATGGGTATGTATTTTTTATCATTAAATAAATATGAATTGTTTTATTAGAAGAACAAATATGAACCAATTTGACCTTCATATCTAAAAAGTGAAATTTTATCTTGATAAAAAAATAGGGGAAATTTTGATCATGAAAACTTTTTGGACAATACTATCATGAGTTGGCATTTATCTATACATGGTTCCTTATAAGTTTTACATGGATAAACTAAGAGATTCTAGGTATACCTTTAAGTAGTAAAGTTTAGTTATCATAGGTATTTCATGGAACAAGAGACATATTTTGGGTGTACTTGATAATAGTCAACTACAATTATCATATGTACCAAAAACATATTATATCATTTTAACCTATAATTTTCAATATTTAAATAAAATAGGGAAAAAATTTAGACACCAAAATTTTGTATTAGGCACTTGGAAACATAAATTTTGACACATATTGACATACTTAGACTTGTGTGTACACATTTAAATTATGTGTACACTTTGCCCTATCTATCTACCCACCTATTTTCTTGGCTAACCTAATATACCAATCTAAATATTTAGGATAACTCTAGTATATATAATAATTCTCCATAATCTTAAAGAAATTATTGACATATCCCTGATAACTCATTTTCTATCTCTATATAGTTTCATTAAAAATTATATGCTTACAATTTTAAGTAGGTTTCCTATACTTAAAGCATTTAGAAACCAATAATGACTTATTTTCAACCTTGGATGTCTCCATTAAGTTAACCTAGACACTTTTCATGGATCATTTTTTGTAAAAAAACTCAAAGAATCATCTATAAATAAAAATCAGGCCTAAGGTCTTACTCATTTGGAAATTATTTTGTCATTCACTCTCTACTTGGGAATCACATTAATAAATCCATTGGAATTACCTTGAGACATTATCAAAAAATCATAAACATAAAAAACCCCTCAAAAGAATGATTTTAGACCCAAGTTTATATACAAACCATATATTAAAGTTGCATGTTATCAAGTGTCAAAATTTGAAAATTACATTTACTTATAACATGATCATGATGGTGGATACACATATCTAGGTGGGATAAATACATGTGGTTTGAGACCTCTTATTAATATTGGAATGTATGAAATACTCAATTACTTAGTAGGGAGTGGTTAGGGTTGTCTAACAGATTTTTATATTCCTTTTTTCATAGTCAATATTGTGTCAAAAGTGAAGGGAGGGTTTCAAGGAAAGGAGAAGAAAATTGAGCATCATTCCATAAGACCAATGATAAATACATATGCATAAATCAACTAAAAGTGTATTCATAGTGATTTCAAGTAGCACAAAATCATATAATTATCTAGGATAGTATCGATATAACTTTGATAGTACTAGTCATTTTAGGGGTTTGAGATCCACCAAAAGTATCCACATAGATTTTGAGGTCTTGTTTCATGATCTGGGCAGTTACTCAGATAATAAAAAATATTATTAGAGATGTGATGTAGGAAGTAATTAGTATAGAATATAAATTAACTAATTTCATCTATTCTCTCTTGTCTTGTTAATTATAAATTTAGGAAGTCCAATTTCAATCCCTCTTTAACATTTATATTTGTAAAGTTAATGCCCTATTTTACACAATTTGAATTTATATAGTTGTATCTTATTTAGATCACACTAAATAAGTAAATATCACTAAGTTATAGTTCATTCAATTAAAAAAAAAATGAATAAATACATTCAATATTGTATCTATTGTGGTGATATTAAAATCAAATATACATAAATTAAAATACCAAGTCATAAGATTCAATCTATTAATACCTATGGGACCCCTAAATACAAACCTCAATAAGAACTCAAATGTGTACCTAATAAAACATTGTATCAAGACCAAATAAAAACACCAATGATGGTAAATAAAAAACCAATACATGTGTTTCTTGAAGGAATGTTGAACTTCACATTGCATATCAATTCACCATATACACTAATTTTTATGATGATGACCTACTTGATTCACATCATGTTGACCAATTTTGACCTGCATATAAAGATTATGCTTGGATGGATGAGATGAATACAGTTCTAGATGGAATGAGTGGTCCAAATATCTCATATTGCTTACAAATCTTTTAAAACACTTTAAGTAAGATTAAAGTGTAATGTGTTGATCTTTGAGAAGTAAGTCTTTAAATTAGTCTAGAATTTCAAGGGAAGAAGATCCAATAGGTTTCCATAGATTTCATGACATTCATTGTGCATATATAAGGTTGGCATGAATATTCAAAAGTTATTCAAAGATTTGATAGATAAAAATATGACAAGAGCAAGTCTAGAAGGACCAAAGCATCATAGCATGTCATGTAGAAGCAAATAGATCAGTCTAGTTACACATTTGATAGATTCACTTGATAATTCAACTAGGGTCAAAGAGTTACATGGACATAAATTCATTTATGCCAAGATCATCCTCTATAAAATTTGTGTCTTGATGAGCTCGATATCTCAAGATATAAATCTTCAAACTTAGACTTGTAGAGTAAAACATGTAAAAGGATGTTAAGTTTATGTTACTAAAAATAGTCATTTGAATTCAAATGTTCCAAGGATAAATGCATAGCTTACAAGTGTCCATATTGTGGAATAAAAGATCACATATAATGGCATGCATTGACTAACAAGGCTAATGGGTCCCAAATATCTAACACAATGCATTTTATCATGCATTAAAAATCAATGGTGAGCATTAATTCAAAAGGTCAAAGGATCTCTAGGGTGAATGCATAAGTTAAAAGTGCCATAATATTGATAGTAGCATCTTGATCCAATAGAGTGTGGATAAAGCTCAAGTTAATGGGTCTAGGTAGATCAATAGTATGTGATCCATCATATGAAATAGATTTAATGGTGAGTGATGGGTCAAAAGGCTAGCAAATCTCAAATACAAATACACGAGTGATAAGTATATCAACTTTATTAAACTAGTAAAATATCTATGGCTTATGTCCATTCAGATATAAGAGAATCAATGATGCATGTGTAAGCTGAAAAAGTAGATCCAATGGTGCATAAGAAAGTTGATCAAGGGCTAATATAAAATTTCAAAGCCAAATATGGTCAAGGTCAAACTAGAAAAAATACTTCAAAGGGAGGCCATGAAGGTAGAGACATCATCTTCAATAGGTTCATCACCAAAACTAGTAGTATGGATAAGTCATTGGCAAGGTAGTCTTGAAGTTGATTAAGACCCTTTTTACATGCCAAAATAAACTAGTAGGGAACAATCAATGCCACCAAGATCAAAATAGATTGATTAAGCTATTATAACTATATTGATGCTAAAAAAATATCGCTAACAATTTTATCCCACCATTATAACCATAAATAACATCAATACAGGCCACAAATAGATTGAAAGGGATTGATATGGTTGTTGTATCCATTTTATAGAAGTAGTCTTAGACATTATGATCTTTTCTAACTACATCAATACCAAAATGATTGGAAATCTTGGTCATTGTGTTCCCTTATTCATCCTTCTATGCATGATCCCCATCTCTCTCATCCCATTCTACTATAAATATAGGCTTTTAAGCCTTGAAAAGGATCCCCCTCTTTGGCATGACTAGACTCTACCAAGATTTTTACTATAACACCTATTTGATGCAATAAAAAATTGAATTCCTCCATTATACAAGCCGAGTTGAAGTGTGTTCATGAATTCATTGATGGGATTAAGTGAATGTATGTTTTCCTTGCCTCTGTCTAAGTTTTATCACCTTCATGTAGTGTTTTGGTAGTTCTTATAGGTCACTCTAAGTGCATATATAGTCAGTTTGTTAGTGTGAAAGTAGAAAACTACCCTCCCATATTAGATCAATAGCTAGTTTATGTCTTTCTATGAAATACTTATGTGTAGGCTGATCGAAGAGTAAGTGAAGTGATCTTTTTAAGTCTTGAATGTGGCTTATAATGTTTCTTGTGCAAGTATAAGGATCAAAACATTTGGTCCATCACCCCCTTTAACATGCTTTCATGCCTTACTATTAATCTCTCTCCCCTTTTTTCCCAACAAGAAGCTAGTTTAGGTTTAGTATAGGTGATAGCCCCAAAAGTAAGCTAGCCTTCTTTGGAGATTTTACCCAAGATTAGGTAACCTAAAACCTAGGTTTAGTCCCATATTGGACTAGGTTTAAGAAAGAGGACATGAAAAATATTTTTGCTCAGCTAGGGTGAAACTTATGATGCCAACAATTTTTGGCATGCCTAATAGGATCCATTGGAGCTGATCTTGGTGAAATTATAGTTATAATAGCTTTCTTCATGAATTAATTTTTGATTTCAATCTTAAGAAATTACTTCTAATAGTCCAGGCATAGTTTCTAAGTAAGTCTAATTTCTTTGCACTATCTTGATGTTGTTTCCATGGTTGTGTATGAGGAAAACTATGTTATACTTCTTCATCAACATTATAATGAATCATTCCAACTCTATCATAATCTATGAACTTCATTGTGAACCTAATCAGCCTCACCAAGAGTTTTATCCAAGCTATGTTGAACCTTATTAGGTTTCTTATGATCTTTATTGTTAAGAGTATGACTCTTATCCCCTTTATGAATCATATCAATCTCAAGATCAGACCTCACCTTCCCCATATGGCTATGATGTTGCATATCAAAAACCTTGTCTCCAATAGAGGATGGATGAAATAGAGATCTAACTACTACCATATGTAAGAAAAGTTTGTTCAAATTATTAGTATGAGGAAGTGAATGGGATATTTCTAGATGCATCCAATGGTCCAAAGGAGAGGAATGAGTTCTAAAATCTTGTATTGGAGAACATGGAGGTTTGGGAAAGGAATAAAAGTGAGTTGAACTAGTTGTCTCAAGGGCCCTCTTGTATTCCCTACCAGTATTCTTGTGTTCCTCATTCTCATGAAGTGCTTAACCATACTCAATTTAAGCTAAGGGACCTACCAAGTGGGAGTAAATATCATACTCATATGCCTATTCAAGATACTAAGCCTTCTTGAACTTCCATTTCTTCCTTTCTCATCCCTCAAAATCAAGTTTTCTATGAGGACAAAGAGGTTTCAAATTTTGATGAGGTAATGGCCAAGTAGAAGGAGCATAAGGTAGAGGTCTTCAAAATTTTATCGTTCCCTCTTCTTAAAAGTTCCATAAATGATTCTCAAGATCCTAAAATATGATCATGACCAACATTCCATGCTTTATACCCCCTCTCAAGTAAATTAATCTCATCACCCTCCCACTATCTCCCTTCCTCAGGAGGAGCCTATCCTATGGATCTATGAGAAAGATATTGAAGTTGCAGGTTAAGTTCTTAACGGGTGTGAAGAAGATGTCTCAAGTGTGTATGAAGAAGATTTTATCATTGATACTTCACTTCAGGAATAGGTTGAGAATGATTTTGTATCAAATATTGAAGAATATATCTTAAGTCTGCTTGAGAAGGATGGTCTTGATGTAGAAAGACTCTAAAATAAATTATTACAAGTTAAAGTTATAAATGAGTTTGAGATATCTCTTATTAAGGAAGATAAAGATGTTATTCAAGATAATTATATTCAAATTGATCAAAATGAAGAACAAAAATATGATTGGCATATGTACCTTATATCTATGAAAGAGATTGAAGAGCTTTGTAGAGATATGTCACCCATTGAATAACATGTTTATTAAAAGTTTGACCGAGAAACACCTATTCAGATCATGATGAAGCCTGGGTTGACTACTCAAAGTTCCTTGAAGAGTTGGATGAAATTGAAACATATGGTAAGAAGGATGAGGTCACTTAAGGACAATGCATAGATGAGATATCACTTGATGAGGTTGTGAATGACAAGCAGTATGAAAAGGATCTTTAAGTGAAAGATGAGTTCATTTTTTTTGGTGACTAGTTTGTTGTTGATAACTCATTTGAAGAGATGATAAGAGAGTTGGTAGGAAATAAGAGTGCCTCATAAAAGGTCATTTTCAATAAGCATCTTGCTTTGAAACTTTTACCATCTTTTGGAATGAGTGAGTTCATAAATTTCCCTTTTGATCCAAGTGGATCATTCCCTATCATGGTTAGTTAAATTAGTTTTTATTCTTGTTTCCCTATAAGTGTTATCCTAGCACATTAGTTTGTTTGATTTTGCTTTTCTTAGCTATCTTCCATATTTTTTGTGTTTTCTTCTTATGTTGGTGGAATATATTATTTTTCCAAACCAAATGGTACTTGTAATCATGGATTAGATTTGTCATTAGTTTATGAATCCAAGAGTCATGTAAATGGTCTGAGTTCTCAATAATTGCAGGCATGCCACCCAGCTGAGTCACCAAAGATGTTGGATAATTTTAGCCTAAATACAAAGCTTCCACTTGGATGGATGATTTGAATAGATTTCTAGATGGAATGAGTGGTCCAAATATCTCATATTGCTTATAAATCTTTTGAAACACTTTAATCAAGCTTAAAGTACAATTTGTTGATCATTAAGAAGCAAGTCTATAAACAGAACTAGAGTTGTAAGGGAACAAGATCCAAAAAAATTTCATATTATTCATGACATTCATAGTGCATATATTAGGTTATCATTAATTTTCAAAATTTATTCAAATATTTTATAGATCAAAAGATGACAAGAGCAAGTCTAGAAAGACCAGACCATCATAGCATGTCATGCAGAAGTGAATAAATCAGCCTAGTTACACATTTGATAGATGCAATTGAAAATTTAACTAGGGTCAAAGAGTTACATAGATGTAAAATTATTCATGCCAATATCATCCTCTAAAAAATTAGTGTCTTGATGAGCTTACCATCTCAAGATATAAAGCTTTAAGGTTAGACTTGTAGAGTGAAATGTGTGTAAGGACGTTAAGTTTAAGATGCATCAAATAGCCATTTGAATTCAAATGTTCTAAGGATGAATGTGTAGATAAAAAGTATCTAAATCATGAAATATAAGATCAGATCTAATGGTGTACATTTACTAACAAGGCCAGTGGGTCCCAAATATCAAACAAAGCACATTTGATCATACGTCAAAAATCAACGATGACCATCAAGTCAAAAGGTTAAAGGATCTCCAAGATGAATGCATAAGAGACAAGTTGGATAATCTTAGGAGCAAAATATAGATCTAATGGCACATGAATGAAGCTCAAATTAGTGGCTTTAGGTAGATCAATGATGCATGATCCATCATATGAAATAGATCTAATAGGGAGCAATGGGTCAAAAGGTCAACAAATCTTAGAGACAAATGTGCAAGTGACAAGTGTCTCAATTGCATTAAACTAGAAAAATATTTATGGCTCACATATATTCATATAGAAGATAATTAATGGTGCATATGTAAGTTGAGAAAGTAGATCTAATGATACACAAACAAGCTAATCAAGGGCCAATATCAAAATTTAAAGACAAATATGATCAAGGTTGAACCAGAGTAAATACTTCAAAGGGAGGCCATGGAAGAAGACACATCAACTTTGATGAGTTCATTACCAAAACTAGTACCATGGATAAGCCATTGACAAGGTGGCCCTAAAGCTGATTGTGACCCTTTTTACATGCCAAAATAAACCAATAGGGAATAATAAACATTGTTAAGATCAAAACAAATTGATTAAGTTTTTGGAATGACATCGATGTCAGAAGAATATTACTAACAATTTAATCTCACCATTGTAACCATAAGGAGCATCAATGTAGGCTAGAAATAGATTTAAAGGGGTTAATATGGTTATTGTATACATTTTATATAAGTAGTCTTAGATATTATGATTTTTTCTAATGACATCAATGCTAGAATGATTAGAAATCCTGGTCATTATTCTCTCTTATCCATCCTTATATGCATGATCCCCATCTCTCTCATCCCATTATACTATAAATATAGACTTCTAAGCCTTGAAAAGGATCCCTCTCTTTGGCATGACTAGACTCTGCCAAGATTTTTATCGTAACACCTATTTGATGTAATGAAAGATTGAATTCCTCCATTATACAAGCTAAGTTGAAGTGTGTTTCATGACTTCATTTATGTGGTTAAGTGAATGTATGTTTTCCTTTCCTTTGTATAATTTTTCTCACCTTCATGTAGTGTTTTTTTAGTTCTCATAGGTCACTCTAATTGTATATATAGTCTATTGGTCAGTTTGGAAGTGGACAACTGTCGTCCCATGCTAGGTCAATAGCTAGCCCATGCCTTTTTATGAAATACTTATATGGAGGCTGATCAAAGATTGAGCGAAGTGATCTTTTGTAGTCTTGAATGTGTCTTATAGTGTGTCTTGTACAAGTATAAGGATCAAAACATTTGTTTTATCAGCCCATTTTAAATGTTTTCATGCCTTATTGTTAATCTCTCTCCCCTTTTTCCCAATAAGAAGCTAGTTTAGGTTTAGTATAGGTGATAGCCCCAAAGGAAAGCTGGCATTCTCTAGAGGTCTAACCCAAGATAAGGTGATCCATAACCTAGGGTCAGTCCCATGTTGGACTAGGTTTGAGCAAGAGGACCTAAACAATCCCTTTGCTTAGCTAGGGTGAAACCTAGGATGCCAACACATCTTATTTATGATATTATAAGCTATTGTGCTTCAATATATATATATATATATATATATATATATATATATATCTGTGTGTGTGTGTGTGTGTGTGTGTGTGTGTGTATATATATATATATATATATATGTATATATATATATATATATATGTATATATATATATGTATATATATATATATATATATATATATATATATATATATATATATATTATCATGCTTCTTCTAGACCTTATAATGTCATTATTTATATTTATTAACATACTTTGTATTTAATTGGTTCATCAACTATTTATATACAATAGAATGATTCACATGGTATTATTGAGTTAGATGTGGGACAATAACTATATTCATATAATCATATATTTAGAGTTATATGTAGTGGAATTTTGGGGCCATCTTATTACAATTTTTTTATTTTTTTTGATTTTCAATTTTATTAACTAGTCATTTTATTTTAGTTAATGGTATTCTCAAATTTTATTTTCCACCTGGATTTGTTTTTTACTTTTTTTTGTTCCTTTCTCTTCTTAGGGGCTTATTTCCTAGAACTTCCTTTATATATAAACCATTTTCTTACTTACAATTTATTTTTTTATTGTCTTTAACATTTTTTGGGTCACTACATGTCTTTGGATCCCTTATTCACCATGACTCATATCATTTGGATGTTTTATACCATAGCCTAAGTATTTATGATCTATATCATGCATCTATATAGGGAAAGTACCCTTGTGTGATCCCCTTCATTGACTACATATCGTCCACTCAATGGAATATATTATACTATCATGTCATTCATTATATATTCCCTATTGAGATATACTATTCCTTGTACACATAGGGGAAACCCCTTATTGTTGTTCTTACATATTATATATCTTTTCCACATTGGGGCACCTTATTGCTTGTGCTTCATCAATTTTATCTTTCCCATATGTGGGGAAACTTATTAGTAAAGATTATTGATTTTATATCACCTATATAACTATATGAAATTATTATACCTTGTCGCTTACATATTAATCATTTAGGGAACATTATTCCCATTTGTTCATAGATTGTAAATTGCTTATATTAGGGCATGTTATTTCCATGTTTCATTACATACATATTATTCACATTAAGACATGCTATTTTTTATTCATACAAAGATTATACACATTGGAACATGCCTTTTCCATGCTTCATTACTAACATTTGGTCTACACCAAAGCATATGATTTATTCTAGTCACATTTATTATACTTAATCTCTTATGGGAAATACACTACTATTGTTCTTATAATGATTACACTTACCTATGTAGAATACAACCATTAATACTTTTATTTTTACATCACCTCAACTTAGGCATATATGATTTCATGTAACTTTTATAAACATTATTTTCATGATTACATCTTACATATTTGATTCAAACATGTATAATCTTAGGTTTTGATCCCTTATTATACTTGTGTTTTCCTAGTGATATCTTAAATATATGAGTTATGCTTACATATACATAGGCTATGGACCCCTTATAATCTTTCACAATGACATCTTACTTACATAATTGTGACTTATATACATATTGGTCAAAATACCTTATTTTAGATTAGTGATTTAATAATTATACCATATTTCTATGAATATCTAAAAATAAGTGATAAATTTGATTTAACGATTTTTCTATGATTATATAAAAATGAGTGATAAATGTGCTTCAATGATAATACCATGTTTATATGATTATAAAAAATTATGTGATAAATGAGATTTAGTGAAACCATATTTCTATGATTATACAAAACTTTAGTATAGATGTGCTTTCATTATGATGTGTGATTATACAAATATTTTATGGATCCTATTTCAAACATGGTACATGTAATATATTTGATTTGAAATGTGTGATATACATGTTCTCCAACACTTCAAAATTTTGGAATATCATTTTATTAGTCTACTTTAGCTACATGATGATACACAACAATTACACCAGGCACACTACAAATACATGATCCTATATTAGAGGTATTTACTAGGTATTAACCCCACATATTTGGAAGAAGCCACTATGATTTATTTTGCTTCCTCTTAAATCTGGAGGTGCACACAATAGAGTTACATAATATAATTCACACAATAACCTTAATGAGACAAACATTTAGCTATGACATGGATTCAATAAGGGTGGTTTTATACTCTCAACTAGGTATATTCATTCATATGTTTTGTTTTTACTTATTAATTTCACTAGTTTCTTTATTATCAATTTTTATATAAACTGATATATTTGAATTTTTTCCTTATGTTTGTAATTACTCCATGACTTCATATTAAATCATGGATGCTTAATCTAAGATTTATTTTTTTAGCATGATGATTCACAGTATAAGTTGAGATGCCCATGTAAATTGTGAGGTGATAAGGTTTATTTTATTTTATAATTCACAATATATGGATGTTATGATAAGGTAACCTCTCTCCTCCTTTCAACTTCTAGATCATTATCATATATATTATTGGATTTGATAACTCAAACAAGTTTCAACCAAAACTTTTTCTTTGATCCCTACTAGGTACACTTGTTATTTTATTTGATATATACACATGTACATATATAGATGTGAGGCATTATATATACACCTTAAAATATTTATATAGAATTATTTAGTGTTGATTTATTTTAATTTAGCATTTTATGATTATGTTTTACATTTGAGTTTAAATTGTGCAATATAGCCCCCCTTATTGACTTGAAATAAGCAAAATTTACCTCTTATTGTGTATCTTATATATTAAACCATCTTAATATAAAATCCCCCTCTTATCCTTATCTCATATTATGTTTTAATCCCACATATAAGTTAAGTGTACTTATTTTATGCCTTCCCCTTTTTTTTGGTCCTTACCATTGGAAGTTGATGTCAGTTCAAATAGTGTTTATAGTGATTTAAAATATATTTTATAAATATATATTCATTGTAGATAATTTACGATAAATAAGAGATAATATATTTTATATACATTAATTCATTGAAAATTTAATTTTTGAAAGAATATAGGGTTTAGATATTACACTAGACTAGTTCTTGAATGATTGCATTTCTATTTAATTTTCAAGACTTGTTCCTAAAAGGGGGTTTAATTGAGGTGTGCCCCCAAATATATGTCATATTTTTAACTATTTTATGAGGTGTTTCTTGGATAATTGAGATGTAAATTTTGAATTAGATCATGAATCCACCTTTAAGATCTATCGTGATGGAAAAAGTTAAGTGTATAATCCTCTTTATCATTAATTTCTCTAAAATTAAAATTAATTAATTAATTATATTTTATTATGTTATTTTAAATAATTAATAGTTATATTTTTATATTTATATGGATTAATTTTTTATATAAGACTTATTATTATTATTATTATTATTATTATTATTATTATTATTATTATTATTATTATTATTATTATTATTATTATTATTATTATTATTAAGGATGGGACTCTTTAGGCATAGTGTTAGTGGGTGGGGAGGAATTATCTGTGTTGACAGATAATAAAATAATGTGGTACTAGACTATTGGAGTGGTATGTAACTAAGATTACTAATTTATAATAATAATTGATCATCTTTTACATAAAAATAATAGAAAATATTAATCATGCTAATACTTGTACTAAAATGTGTTCATCGTTTCCTTTTATCACGAGATAATTTATATTATAATATCTCCATTGGACTTTCTTGGGCAACTAATAAAATATGGATCATTTATAAAATATCCATAGTTTTAAATAGGATTAGTTCATTCAATTTTGAGTGAATAAACTAATATATCACTAGGTTGATAAGCATATTTGGTTGATTTCTTCTCAAGGATCATTTCATAAGGGTTTATTCACTTGGTTTGTGAGATATAGGATTTAAACTTATAGAAAATGGGAAATTAATGTCTTTTTGTAAATATATTTTTTTGATCATAAGATTTATATTATTAAACTCATTTCATCTTAATTTAATAGGTTAAGTGAATTATGTACTAATAAATTTGGATGACCATTATAACCTTTGGAAAATTATAAGGTAATTAAATTGTTGGTATCTAGAAAAAGGTGTGTAAGGTAACTCTTATAAGGTGTGATTTTTTTAGACTTCACAATGATGGAATTAATCAATGATCCAAGGATAAATGTCACCAGAGTATTTTATATATATATATATATATATATATATATATATATAGAGTTCGTTATTTTATTCATTGGAAATTAAAGGAAGTTACAACCTCCATTTGATGAGTCCAAGGGTGATAAAGAAACATGTTATAAGTAGAATACAATAAATTCCATTTTTAACAATTATACAAGATAAAATTATTGATATCCAATTGAATTTAATTAGACATGTTTGTATTTAATAATGACCTTGAAAAGTGAAATATGTAATCTTTATGTTATTAGTATAATATTCAAGGTATTTAATGAAATAGAATGAAGCAAAACATATTCTTGAGCCTTTGTAAATAAGGGATCACTTCACATGAACATCACATATCTTGACATGTAAAATTAAATGTGTATCATTTTAAAAAAACGTTAGGATTCATATATTTAATGAAAATTTTGAGGGAAAAAGTTTGGTAGGTGGTTTTATCAATTTGTATTTATAACTCTTGACATTGTTGCATTATACTCTTCATAATTTTATAAGGTGGCCTCATGGCCAATTAAGATAAATATTTAGGTTAAATAATAGTTACATAAGGTGATTGATATGATTATGAGATATTATCAATAAGTTGAAAAAACATATTTTTCTACAAATATTGGATATCCTTTCATTGGGGTCTCAATCATTAAAGCTAGGTTGTTATGATTTTGGTTGCACCCTGGGATGAGAATTGGTTATAATGATATCATATTTTTCCTTGACTTGGAATAAATACAATATATTTTATGTTTTTCATCTTTTAGTATCTCATTGGCCAAGTTGAAGGCATTCAAAAAGTTAATGAATGTAGTTTTATTGATTGAAGATGTTTAAATATGGGTTTCTTATTTTTCTTTGTCTTCTGATTTAATTGTGATGTTAAGTTTTTGAATATTTTCATAATTATAATTTTATAAGGTTTTTTTTTTTTAAATTTAAAATAGTGGATTCTCTTGAATAGTCCTATATAAGTATTCTAAGTTTTAATTAGTGATTTTTTGTTTAGTAACCCTGGCTAGTACATGCAATGATACATTTCATAAATTTGTAAAATTTATTTTTCATTGGTTGAATCTTTAGGGTTGACCATAATTTTAATTGTATTATTAAATTGACTAGTATTTGTATGATTTGGCTACTTTGTGGTTGATTTATTTTAGTAGGAGCTTATAGTGTGCTCATATAAAGATTTGGTAATGGATTTGTGTATAGTCATAAATACATGTCAGTTTGATGTTTAACTTCAAATTAATTTTATGTGTCTAAAATTTGTTTATAATTGAGACATTTTAAGTAGCTTTATAAAATCATTATTTCATGGTCAAATTTATATCCAATAAGGAAATATTGTCTAATAACTTTTTTAGGTTGTCAAAATTTTCATGGAAGTGACCTTAGTTTGAATGCCAACAACCAAAATTTTAAGGAATAAACCATTAAGGGATAATGTATTACTATCTAAATCATGAGGTTGAGGCTTAGGATAATTTTTAATTATTTCTTATTTTATATAGGTTAATGAAATGATTATATTGACTGAGGATTTGGAAAAAATGTATTTCTCATGATTATTTGGGAAAGATTAGTATTTTAAGGTCCATTAGGTATGTATGCATAAATTTCTCAATTAAAATAAAAATATGATCAAAGGAATCATAGAAACCATCATCTGTGGGATGTAAAGTTTATTTTTAATGACTAGTCTTATGATTTGTTTTTAAATTTGAGGATTTTTAAAAAAAAAATCCTAATATGACATTGTTGTTTTCTTTGTTCAAATTATTATTATAAATTAATAGGAGATAAGGATATAAATTTATATTATAACTTATATTTTTGTGTTTAAGTTAATGTGGCAATGGCTTACATCACTTACGGAATTCATAGGCAAATTCATTGTCTAATTATGAAATGAAGAAGTTTCCTAAATTATCTTCAAGAAAGTCAAAATATTCAAATTATTTCATAATATAATTCATTAATCATTATGATTTGACTATTGAGTGAAGCTTAAATTTATTTTACCTTTCTAAAGCATACCTAATTAGTATTTTTTCTAATAACCCGGTAGCTGCATAGCTATTAGTTTTGAGGTGGTCTTCAAAAAATTTACCAAAACCTTTGAGTGAAAGGAAGGGTTTATGGACCTATCATAGGAGATAATTGGAGATATTCCTCAAATATAGCTATTTTTTTATTTAAGGAGATAAAGGTTCATTTTTAAATTTTTAGTAATTTTATTTTGAGTAGGAGATATGGGATGGTTTCCAATTTGAACTTGTTAGTGGAGAAGGGAAGGATATTAGTTAGGTGATCCCAATTATGTTTTTTGAATTTTATTTAATATTTTCATAAAAAAATTCACTTGCATATTTTGTTTATTGGTTGAATTTTTCATTTGTGCCTTGTGATCCAAAACTTGTAAAAATGTGGGTATTCCCTACCTAAGGTATTTGATTTTTTTGAAATTTATTATTATTTTGAGTGTTGATAAGAAGTGGGGTGATAAGGGTGGAACCCACCATGACAATAAAAATTTTGGGGGTTATGGATGAGGAAAATGTATGGAAAATCATGTTATTGTCATGGATTTCCCCAATATTTAGAAAAAAATAATTTTTATTTTTAGTTAGTGGTGTGTTAGACAAAGGAATCACAAGGAGTTGAATTTATTTAATACAAATTCATATAAATTATGTATCTTATACTAGTAATTTTTACCTTTCAAGAGTAATTTCCATGTTATGTAGTATCCCAATTATGAAAATATTTATTTGATACATTATTATGATTGTAATTTTTGTTTAAACATGTAAATTTATTGGTTTAATTTTATTGTGTATGATGATACATTTATATATCATTATTATTTTTATATTCAAAATATTGATGACAGCATTGATATGTTGCAACTACTTTGTACTTGATTTATTTAATTTTTTAGTTACAATATTAAAATTGTATTGTTGTGTGTTTTATATTACAATATGGATATATGTTGTGGATAATTATTATATTATAATTTGCTACATCATTATAATATTATATCTAAATTATCATTATATATATTCAAATGCATTTATTATTGATATTTGATGTGTACCAACTAACAAATGTTATTAATGAATTTATGGCAATGAGTGTATCTAAATAGAAGATGTACAACCATGGTTATGAGTGGTTTCATGTGAGATAGAATATTTGCTTCATGAGCACATTATGTGATAATGACAACTCATATGAGTATTTTTTATTAAATTAATGTGATCCCCTTGAGTTTTTGAGTTTGATTGGTTTGATTATCGACTTGTTTTCTTGTTTGGAAATTTCATCTTTTTTATTAGTTGATATTTTTATCCTGATTATCAGTGATTACTATTAAGAGATTGAATGTTTGGATATTCCTAAACTATCACATTTAATCTCATAATCATCTTTAATAATTTTTTATGCATAAATATTTTTTATCTTGTGTTTATTTAAATACTCTCTTCTTGAATTATCACATATGGTGGCAAAATGTGTTAAAAAGTTGGTCACTTTTCAAACTATTAATTTTGCCTTAAGCATGGGACTCTCTGTAGCTATTTTCAACATGTTTTTTAATGTTTTAATAATCTCATTTTATTTGTTTTGACTCTCACTTATTATGAAAATGGTCTTTTTTATTTTAATATGCAAAATTCATTATATATATTTTTATAGACATATGTGGCTTGGGTTTTCAAATCATTCAATGATTTTATTAGTGGAATATGAACATATGAATTTTTACTTTGATTAAATATCACATATTATAAAATATTTATTTAACATTGTATAAATGTTAGTGTGTTAAAAAAAATGTCCACTTATAAACACCATGTAAATTATAAATAAGTAATGTGGATGAAAATGAATCTTAGGATGCTTTCAATCTATAAATTCATTTATTATTAAACTTCCCTTGCATTTAATTAAGTTTTAACATTCTTAGGAAGTTAATGAATTACAATCAAAATTTGGGTTAATTACATACCAAACCAAAGTTAGGGTTAGATGTGGAAAAGTGATTTGGGATTTATTATTTCATTTGGAAATCATTTGTTGGATTGAGTAGATAAAATATAAGGGAAAATTCCTATCAACTATTTGATATAAAATATACATGCTTTGCATGCCATTATTGGTAAAAACATGTAATATTTTGAGAATTATTTAGATAGATTAGAAGAAAATTTATTATGGACTTTTATGAATTTTAATAAAATAAATATTTCTCATTTAAACTTTTTATTTAATATTATTCATTTATTTAATTATACCACTTTTATGTGCATACAAGTGTCTATTAATAAGGGAATGAGGATGTGTTTTATCATGACAAAAAAATGGGATGAAAAGAAAAACTAAAAATAGGTCTATTTGTTTTATAAGAATATAGAATGAGAAGACAAGGTGACTTGCAATACTCTACACATCAACTAATGTAATCCATGTGGAGAAAAAAGTGTAGTTAAAAGTGCATAGGTGGGACATTGCATTGCAATGTTCATGACAATGTCACCTACACCAACTTATTCATTGTGACATAAATGGCCTACATGACCTCCATGAACTTAGTAGGCCCAATGACCCTTATGGTTTTAGTTAAGACTCATACTTACTATGTAAAATATTCCACCATGTACTAGGGTCTAATGACCCAGTCTTATTTCCAATAGGGTTAAAATGGTACCCTAGATAAAATTTAATAATTAGGAGACCTAGGTTTGTACTTTGAGTAAAAATTATAATTTAATTCCAAGTTGAGTTTTTTTCAAAAAAAGGATAATGAGAGCATAAAATAAGTTTCATGTCACCTCAAAAGGAGCCTAAAATATCCTAGGTGAGACCTTAGTGGGTGGAGCATCCAATCTCCATCAAATATAGCTTATCCCAATCATTATATCATGTCATATATAAAAATAAAAATCCTTATGATTTCTTATATAGGTAAGAAAAACAAATCAAGGTTGATTAAACTATCAAAGGAGAGGTATTAAAAATATAGATGGGATTACCTATTTGTTCTTCAAGTCCTGGATGACTTCATTTAATGGAGCCTTCGAGATAGAACATGATTTAATAAGAATTCCTAGATTCAACTTTCAATAGCTACAAAGCATGTTCAGGATCATTTTGTCCCCCTCAGCCTCAAATATTTATTTTACAAAGCTTCAGAGACTCAATCAAGAGAAAGGGTAAAAAAAATTTCCTAATGGCCATTAATGGTTACTCCATGGCACATAACTTGAACAATGGACTTAAGGATATTAAAATTCATATCTAAATGATTGGTTAAGAAATAGGTGCTTCTGGGACCTCCCATGATCTTCTTAATCAAAATGGGCAATTTGGTCATTTGGCCCTCAGACCTTGAATAACCATTAATGTCCACTTAGATCTCAAAACCTAAGAATAATTTTATATATATTAAGATTTTTTGAATTTTATTAAGCTTAATTTTATTTATTTATTATTTAACAATTTTTTGATTCATAGTTGTTGGAAATGTTATAAAAATAATGGAGATGATAAATAGGGGAGGAGGTGTTAGAGGCATCCCCAAAAATCAACCTAGTCAACATGCTATAGGGGAGTTTCCTAGGTCCCAACCTAGGCCTAAGCTCATTATTCCAAAACAAAAATTGGTTGAACCTAAGTTTGGCTTCTCTATGGTAAAATTGAGTAAACTCAATTCCTTTAGAAAACTAACAATGTTGATGCCAATACTTAGCAGCTCAACTCAACACCCTCAACCACAAGTTATTCCACTTACATATCCTTAGGATTTCCTCCATGAAATATGCACTAAAAATATAACCACTAACACCACATAAAATCTTACTTACTTATATGGTGTTTTGGTTAATGATATTGATAATATCATAAGGAATTAACGAGTTTGACAAAGCAAGTTGTAATCCCTAAGGTAATCTTATTTAAATAGGTGGTTATTAGATAAATTGATGGTTCTACTACAAGTTTTTTGGATTCTATGCCCACTGGTAGGTTTTATTGATTATTTTATGGATTTATTCCATGATCTCTTAAGATAAGCACTCATTTAGGGACTGTGATACCTTTGGGTGCTATTGAAACCATTTATTGTTAAATTGAACATATATGGAATTGCCACCCAAGCACCTCCCATGACCATAGACTTCATGGCTAAGCCATTTTTTATCCATAATATTTCATTCACCACTCTCATTAGGGATATGATCCCACTTCATAGTTCTTATATTTACATCTAAACAAAACATAATCCTATAAGGAAAAAAAGTACAAGTGATTCTTTGGAGATGCCACCACTTCTAAAGTTACACCTTTTCTAGAAAAAACCTCCAACTCAAAACATCCCAACTCTCCACATCAATTTGATTCACCTTATTGAAAAAATTGAACCTCATCTATTTTGTAAATATACCTACTAGCCTAACTCAAAATGAATCATTATGCAAATCTTGCAAAAAGGAAATAAGTTAAGCTTAAGCCTTTTATCACTCAAGGAATAAGGTTTTTTTATGAACATTAAATATTCCCATATTAGTCTAAAAATTCTTATAGAATTATCAATTGAACTAAAGGCCTTGTAAAATACCTTCAAATTATCTCAAGCTTGAGGTTTGAAAACTAATTATAAGAAAACATGCCATTTACAAAGGAAAAAAAGACAAAATTATGTTCTAAACTTCTAAATTTTTCAACTTGGGTTCTACTACTCCTAAAAACAACCCATAAATTACTATGAGTTTTTGGTAAATCATAGTTTTTAGATAAATTAGTTTATGGAGGTTGAATATAAAAATTAGAGATGTTTAGTGAACCCCTTAGGTCCTTAAGCATACATAACATTTAAAGCAGCTTTAAAAAAAATATTATACAACTATGCTTAAACCCTTAAAATCATACATAAGCTCAACTAAATGATTGCTTTAAATATTTTTAAAAGCATGCATATTAATTTAGACACTATTTTGAATTATATAGCACCTCAATATTTTACACTTGTCAAATACATTTCATAGATATACCTTTAACTTCTAGACCTTACCGCTACTGAAAGACTCATATACACTATATCTCTATGCTAAATTGATTCTTTTAATTTGACCAATGTTATTCTGATGAACAATACCTTATATCATGCTCAAAATTTTATAAACTTTCTTTTCTTCTATTTTACAAGTTTTGAACATGTCCCTATTATCTAGTTACCCAAACACTTATGTCCCAGTTAGATGCCCACATTGATACAAGTGTCTATTGCCCTAAAACAATCCAATATACAAATTAAATATATTATTATGGTCAGCCTAAGTGTTTTAATGTGATATATTTTCCAAAAGGAGTGGTATAAATACAAGATCAACCCTCATTCATTCAACACCTAGCATAGACTGAATAAGTCACAAGGAAACTTAAGAAAGGCATTCAGTCAAGCATTCAAATGAGCTAATATTCCTTATTTTATCCCATTTCCATATCATTCATAGGGGCATCACATATATAAGTCTATAGTATTGAAGAAGCATCCCATGAGCAATATTTTATAAGTTACAAACTAGGTCACTCTATGTACTTTTTTATCACATGTTGCATCCTTATACACACACAAGTTAACACATATAAGAGAACTATATAAGTTTGAGACCCTATTCATAGTATTGGCTATGTAGGCAATGCTCATATATAGAGGCTTATTTATGGTATATCGACACCATGTGCCCAATAACCCATTTTTCCACACCCACTATGAAGATGAATAACTAAGATTTTACTATTTGACCAGGAGTGATGGTCTGTGATTCATATCTAAACACACCAAAGTGAAGCCAACACAGAACTCCTAATATTCCAAGTGGTTGTATCAAGATCTAATAGGCATTATTTATAATACACCTATTTCTAACTTATCTATAAGCATCAACACAACCATCCAAGGTCAATGCAAGCATTCAAGGTCATAGAAGTGCTTTTTCTAGATTCATACAACTAGTCTAGAATCCACTTCTAGACTTATACCTTCTTATTCTAGATCTAGATTTATATTAACATCAGAACCACATAAATATATTTTTTTTATTATCATTATAATATCTATCATATATGCACTTTCTATTCTTAGCATATCTCAACATAATAAATTTAGTATACATTTATCTGAATTTGTAAATTAATTCACCTATTATAGAGATAGTATACCATCCTTATGCCCTAGGATATCTATACCCCTTTAACCATAGATTCCCCAATCTAGATTTTAAGGTTAAATATTTGGTGAACCCAAACTCTAAGTCTTTGTTTGAAAACCTAACATGATCTAGGGTTTTTAATATCCTAGGGTCTCAGCTTGTTATGATTGATTTTTAGATCTAAAACTTTAACCTAGGGTTTTTACCCTCCTCTTATTACCAAGATTCATGTTCATATGCTTGCATGTTTTATCTTCCTTGATTGGCACATTTCAGTCTCAAATGGCTCAATTTTAAAATTCTTTAGAGGTAGTTTCTACTCTAGTTAGTATACTTAAAATCATTTTTTATTTGTCAATATTTAGTATAATTGTTTCAATTTTTACAATTTAATATTTTTAGTAAATAGTGACATACAAGGTGAATGGTGTATTTATTTTGTAGTTAATTTATGGGTTTCATAAAAAATAATATGTTATTCAAAAATATTATATCTTTGAAATAAATTCTTATTTTATTAAAATTGGTGATTATTTATTTAGAATATTCTAGGGTTTTACTTGTGAAGCATTCCACATTGTTAGGCCTATTTTTGAGTTATAATATATATAATTTTAAAAAAATTAGAGGTTTTTCATAATTATATTCTTATAGAAAAAAATGTTTTTTTACCAAAATATTGTATATATTTGACAAATTTAACATTTTATTATTTTTAATAAATTTAGGCCTACAATCCTTACTCTACTTTTATTTCCCTATTTTTCTACATTTATGTCATTTCCTATCCTTCTTAAAAAACCATCTCAAATTTTCAAAAAAAAAATATTCTAAAATTACTATATCCTTATTGTATCATGTTGGAATGTTAGCATTTGTATGTGTGGTTATCTAAAATGTCATTTTAATGCAATGAGTGTCACCTGAGACCACCTTGCCTTAGATTATCCTTAGACTTATCTTAGATCCTCTTTTGATCCTATTCCAACTTTTGTGTGGATTTAACCCACTCCCAAACTTACTAAAAGTAGTGTTAAGCCACCCCCTAAGCACCTAAGACCTCTATTGACCAGATTTTACCACTTGGATAGTAGTGCATTCCTTTAGACACTAGTACACAATGCTAGTGACCTAATCCTTACCTTTCAATGAAAATATTTCCATCTTCTAATGTAGTTTAGGGTCAGATTAGACTTATTTCACATCTTGAAAAACACCAAAATACTATATATATAGCACTTTCATTCACCTATCCACTAGATGTAAATCAAATGTAAATAATCTTAAATAAAATTATAAATAGTTGTGCAAATCAAGGTTATTCATCCTTATTCTTTCCTACTTTTACATACAACCATCTAAAATAACCTAGAGTTTAGAATATCTAGATTTCTAGTCTCAAGTCACACTCAAAGGACTCAAACTTGCACTCATGTTAGCATTCACTTGTACTTGCACCAAGTACTTAGGCAAGATAACTACATCATGATTAATCCCTCCTCAGAATATTGATATGTAAGCAATGCTCAGCACATGGGGTGTTGAGGTCACTTCTATCCTACCCTAGTAATGCCACTCTATTCTACTTATGTTTCGTAAATACCCTAAAAAATATGGAGGCATAGGTTTTTTCATATAAATCAATCAAAATAGGTTACAGGTAGGGAACCTACATTCATTCACATAGGCACAGGCATTTCAAGTCCATTCAAAGGCATACCAAAAAGTTCATAGCCCTTGTTACAAGAGGACACTATTGTATTCCTAAAGACACTATTATGGTGTGTTACTATTAGAGGATAATGTTTTTATTTGAGAGAGTTTCTGACTTTGGATTCCTATTTATGACACTCTATATAGCTCATATACCATGTTTCATCTTGTCACTCATCCATCTCAATCAATTTTTATCTAAGTACTTCCCTTTTTATGTCATTGTTATTTATAGAATAATTAGAGAAATTAATTATTTTACAAATCCATCGTTGTATTTATTGTTATATTTATTCCCTAATTTAATATTATATCACTTTAACAAGCCAAGGTTTTACATTCCATAACTCCCTAAAAGTTACATTAGTATGTCTCTTCTTTCTTATTCTCATATTGAAGTTTTTAGAAATTTTAAAATGGATAAAAAAGAACTTCTTCCTCTTAAACCTAAAGGTGATAGCTACCATCCCTCTAACTAGGTCCATGTTATCACTTCTTTAAGGGGTAAGTAGATGGTATATGCATGCATATTCAATCAAAAACACCTAGGGTTTGTTCTTATGAAGCACTAAAATGTCAAGTTACCACTATAAGCAAGTTGATAGAAACATTACAAAAACTAAACCAATATTTGGACTTAAAGCATGCATCACTGCAAAATCTAATTTTTCATATAAAAATTTCAAAATGTGTTATTAACAAATTTGCATCTTATACTAACAAATGATTATTTAAAAAATAAATGTTCAAATAAAATACAATTATGATAACTTATTTACACAATATGAAAAAGTCTAATAGAATTCAAAGTGATATTCTAAGGGTACTACTTTGACACAAATTGATTACACTACCACATTTACAATAGTTCAATATAACACAATATTATTGCCAATATCATAGAATGCAAGGGAATCACACAAACCATTATTTGGTCCTAAATAAGAGGACATATTTCATAATTTATAGTGGTGATCCAACACTCAATACCTCTCACTTGGGGACATAAATGTCTCACATATTCCAAAAATACAAAAAAAAACCTTCAAAAATCTAAAAATATTTATAGCATTTATGTGTTATATTAGTTCATTGGTATATATGTTGTTGGTTCTAAGTTGGTAAATAAAATATAATTTATTGTTATATACATGTGTTTCACACATCTCTAAGTGTGATTCAGTCACATACATAGATACATGGTTTATCAATTTTGAGATATTGGACCTTCCCTCTACTCATGTCATATGGACATTTGGGGCATTCACATCTTTGATCATGATACATCTAGATTATATTATTCTATGATCACTTTACATTATCATGTTTGATCTTATGTACTTACACATTCCTTTATCCATGTTTATATCTTTCACAGTGTAATTATTATGTACTTAACATTTTTTGTTAACACATATGATTCATGAACTAGTATGTTATGTTATGATGGTTGCTTATTGTTTGTGTTTTCCTTTTTTCACTTAGTTGAGTGTATTCCTTTATTTATATTATCATGCATTGTATCAATTTTTTAATCATTTGAATATGATCCATTGATTGTGTCATGTGTGCCTATGTTTGCCTATTGTGACATTTTTATATGTCATGGTTTGTGTAATCATATAAATGTCACTTACGTGCAATGAGTGTCACTTGAGACCACCCATCCCTAGATTATCCCTAGACCTATCTTATGACCTCTTTCAACCTATAATATACCTTTATAGGGGTATATATTATATATTGAGGATAGTTAGTAGAATAATGAATAGTGTTATAGTACCATATGCATAAGAAGAATGAATTGGGTAGATGGGAACTAGTATAAATAAGAGGGCATAACCCATTATAATACATCCAATAAGAAATATTGTAATTGAGAATTGCTCTTAAGGAGGTAGCCCCCTCAAAGTGGTAAGTGATTTGGAATGATTCCTTCCATAAAAGGAATAAGATATTAATATGATCATTATTTTATGTATGTGAGGTATTGGGTTCTTTTTATGTATGTGAGGTATTTGGTTCTTCTCATCTAGTATCATATAAATTTCTAGGTTCATTTCCATTATTATATTTTTTAATGAAAACACATTTGGGAGCTTCATGATTCTATTACAAGCACATTTGGGAGCTTCGTGGAGCAAGTCTAAGAAGTGCAGATTTTTGTTTTTATCCTCAAAAAATCTGACTGACTTTCTTCAAACTACTCACAAATAGTAATGAATCAAACCAAAAAAAATTTGGGTTTTATGTATCTTTGTCTTATATTTCCTTAACATTTTTAATTTTTGAATTTAGTTTAGTATTTTTAAATTTATAATATTTTTAGTAACTGATAGTTTGTAAAAACAATTCAAAAAAAAGGAAGAAAAAAAGAAAAAAATCCATGGATCTTTCTATTATATTTAAAGCAATTTATTCATTAAACAATATCCATACTATTTTTGATATAATTGAGCTTCACTTACTTATAACCAAATAATATGATGGAGAAATTAATGTATGGTTAGATTTGGAGAATAATTATAGTGAATGGTATATGAATTCATTTCCTATAGTTGAAGAATATGAAGCAAAAATAACTACATGGCTTGAGTCGGAGGACATTTGCAAAACATGGCATGAATATCTTTTTCACTTGGATGAGAGTGATTTATTTAATATTATGTTATCTTCTTCTATTTTTCTTCCCTTCACTAAATCTAATAATTTAATGCATTCCTTGGTGGTATTAACTACTCCAAACACAATGTGTGGAAAGAAAAATGTTAAGGGGGATGGCATGTATCCTCCATTAGCTCACCAAGAAAACTATTTTGAGCATCCTTGTAAATTTTTTGAGATGATGATCATGCATATTCAACTTTAATTACTTATATATAACCTATAGACTAACTTTTTTCTAGTTGATGTTATTCCATTCATCTATTTTTATAAACATCTACCTCATGCTTCAGTGATTCAGCTCCTCCTATTATTATACATGTTCTTATCAAAGTAAAAGAAGAAGTGAAAGCCAAAATGAACACATGGATGTGCCTCTATCTAATCTTCTACATATTTTTGATATTTATGGTCTATCATTCATTTGGTCTTCCTATTTCTTATCATTTTTCTAGGGTGAAAGATATTTAAGGGGATGGAATGTAATATACCTATATAAGGGTATATATTATATATTGAGGATAGTTAGTAGAATAATGAATAATGGTTTAGTACCATATGCATAAGAAAGATTAGTTGGGTAGATGGGAACTAGTATAAATAAGATGGAATATCCCATTATAATGTATCCAATAAAAAATATTTTAATTGAGCATTGCTCTTAAGGAGGTATCCCCCTCGAAGTGGTAAGTGATTCAGAGTGATTCCTTCCATAAAAAGAATAAGATATTAATATGATTAATATTTTTTGTATTTTTTGTATTTGAGTTAATGGGTTATTTTTTTATGTGACTTATTGGGTTCTTCACATAACCCTTATCCATATTTCATGTAGGTATTACACATCCATAGACATCTTAAAATTAGTCCTAGACCTTCCCCTAGGGATCTAGGCCCCTATTTCCCCAAGTTCTACCACCTGGACACTAGCACAATATGTTAGTGACTAAAGGACTATGATGGTGTCCCTTGAATAATATTAACTGCAATGGATATATTTTCAATTACTAAGACACATAAGGATGTCCTAGACCTATTTCACACTCTACACAAGCACTAGATCAATATATATATAACATAGCTTATATCCTTTTATCCACTAGATGGAAATCAAATGTAAATACTTATGAAAAAACTCATAAATAATTGTGAAAATAAATTTCATTAATATATATTCTACCCTAATACTTCATATATCCATCTACAACATTCATAATCTCATATTTCTAGTCTCAATCACACTTAAGTCAACACTCATACTAGCATTCACTTGCACTTGCACCAAACATTTAGGTGAGAGAAATATATTGGGATTGATCCCTCTTTAGAGTATTGGTATGTATATATCATACCACATGGGGTTTTTGATCACATTTCCATCACATCAGACCCACTAATGCATTTTTCTCATGGTGTTCATTCAAACCCTTACAAGAATGAAAACCTAGGGTTTTTAGAGTCAAATAGAACTATAAGAAAAATTATTGATTGTAAAGACTTGAAAATTTTATAAATGATATAATAGATAATTTTATATAAAACCCATAAATCATGTATGAATATATTGAGTGGGACACTAATGTACTACCTTGGACACTAGTACACTGCATTAATATCCAAGAGAAATTATGACACTTAGATCCTATTTACAACACCTTAATTAGATTCTATGTCATTTTTAGACTCTATATAATCTATCTTATTATTTTATAGATAATTAATTATTTAAATCCTTTATTATTATTTTTGGAAATATCAAATTACATCAATTCTTGCACAAATTAGTGGTTGTATTTATTACATATTTAATCCCTAGTTTATTATACTCAAACCTTTTAATAACTTGGGATTTACATTCTATAAGTGCTTAAAATTTAAATCATTTGATGAACTCAAATTACTTAAAATAGTGCAAAAACCCTAACCCTAGACTACCTTTAGGGTTTATGTTTCTCACCTTCTCGAACTCATACTCATATTTCAAATCCCAGTATTTTATAATTTTATTTTATCTAATCATTTTTATTAGATAAGGTTAAAACCAAAAAAGAGGGTCTCATGCCCTTATAATAATGAATTAAATATATTCAAATTTAAATAATAGGAACAAACATAATATTATGGTAACATAGGCCATGAACAGAATGCAGTCACTAGCTAAAAGTTAGCCAAAATCACACAAAATGAAACCAAAAAGAAACTTAGAGGGGAAACATTGAAGTAACTATTTAGAATCTTCAAAGTCAGAATGTACAAGTTTTCTTCTTCCATATTTAGTTTTTTCTTTGTTCTTGCCTCTAGTACTTTTATTTGGGCCCTAGTAGGTTACTTTAATCAAACTCTTTCTTTTTTGGAGTGACATCTATTCCTCCTTTTCCAGTGATCTCTTCTTCAACTCTATCTTCTCCTCCTTACTCTTTTTCTTCTTCCTAAGAAGGGGAGTGATACCAATCTGCCCATATTATTTATCCCCTATTACCAATCCTCTTCCAATCTTAGTTTTGACTTCCTCTAGAGCAAACATCCTTTTCAAGTTGTTAATTTCCTCCACTGGTTTCGTGCAAAGCAAGTGGTACATGGTTGCCTTTGTCTAGATTTTCTCCAGAATATTTTCATGTTGATATGTTTACTACTCAAAGGGGTGGTTAGGTTAATGATACCCATGAGATTTATCTTTTCAAAGCTATATTATAAACTATTCTCCATGGGGGTTTTACCATAATTATATTTTTTGTTTAATTATGATAATGATGACATAAGATGTTTATCACTTTTTAATGTAAATTTTTCTAGTTTAATTTGCATGTTTGTTTCCTTTAATTTAGAATCAATTCAAAAAATATATGCACATGATTTCATATATTATTTATGATATATTTTATTTGATTTATGCTATAAATTAAATACTCTAACAACCACCTTTCAAGTTTCAATGTCATATCTTATGCATAGGAAAGAATCTCCTCCTCATCTCCATGAGGGTGATAGTTATTTTCCCTCTAACTAAGCCCATGTTATCACTCTTCCATGGGATGAATCATCCTATAATACTATTACTAATGCCCATACTTAACCTATCCGTGCCTCCTCCTCTTCTCTATATGTTGTGTGCCTATATGTTTAATTAGAAGCAACTAGGTTTTGCACTTGTGAGACTCTAAGGGATCAAATTATCAATATGAGCAAGTTAATTTTAGAATTTAAAAATCAGAATCACATATTACATGAAAATATTAAAATTTTATAAAATTATCTTAAAAAACAAAATCATCCAAGGCACACTAATTTCAATCATGTATATGCATCTTCACCTAGTTAATTTATGGCAAGCAATGTTACATATCAAAACAATAAATCACAGTAAAGTACATCTACAACTAGTGATTCATAAATTACTAAAAAAGATAAAATATAATTTCAAGTGATATTTTAATGAAAATTATTAAACCTAAGTCAATCAACTTACCGCCTCTACATCCAATAAGGATATCTAGATACTATTATGTAAACCAACAAATGCATGGTCATCACACAGATTCATGTTTGGCATTGAAAAAGAATTTACAACACAAAATTTCTAATGAGGAACCTATATAATATAAATCAATTAAACAATCCATAGTGATATATAAACATATTCAAAAAGTCTTAAATTTAGAAATAGTATAAAAGTGGTTATCAAAGCATAACTCATAACAACAAAAGGTTCACAAAATAAAATCAGAGCAAGAAACAATACAATAAGCATACGTAAATCAAGTGAAGGATATAAATATACTTATCTGAAATGAGGTCCATATTATAGGTATAATCCACTAAGAGGGAGGGTGAATCAGTGGTGGAAAACAATCCAATTCAATTTCCAAACCCTTCAAATACTTAAGCTTTCAATACAACCATTTATGAAACATATTAGATTTTTATAGTAATGAACAATGAAGATAATGCAAGATCATACACATAACACAAGATATACATGTAAAAACCTCTTTGGTAATAAAACCCACTCTCAATCTAGTAAAAACTTGAGCTACTTCTCCTATAAGGTATTACAAACTAGAGACTGGTCAATTTTTTTAGACCAAAATTTAGTGAAACAAAAGTTCCATAAGGAGCACCATCCCTAAAGATGATCAATTCCTCCTAAACACCTATTGGTCAATTATTTTTGAACCAAAACCTTTATCAAGTCCTTTTAACCAAAGGCCTTTAGTGAAACACCTATTTTATAAGGAGTAACTACCCCTGACAAAGATCAAGTCGTTTAGACCCTCTTATGAAGTGAACACCTCCACCTTAAAATTGATGTCTTCAATACCTGATTATGTATCTTTGTTTTTATAAATCCTTCACAAAATCCCTCTCTATTTCATATAGGCATCTCATATAGGCATGCCATAATCTCTCTCCTTCTTCACTCAAATTGCCCGCATATACATGCTTAGACCTCTTTACACATCTTCAACCTTTAAACCTACAAGAACACTATTATGAAATCATAAATTTGACCTATAATTCATACACACATTCCTTAACCTATTATACTCATCAACTCATCCAACAGGAACACTACCTATCTTTCTTCTTCACTTCAATGAACACTCTTCTCACATAAGCCTTGAAACCATCTCCTTTGGTTTCACTATATATAGATTCTTCATGATAAATTACTTCTTGGTCATCAATTAGACTTGTCTTAACCCTTAATACTTCTCTCACATCAAGACATATTTCAATACAATCCATATAGGTCAGCCATAACATCCATGGTTCACCCTTAAGTAGCAACACCTTTCAATTAGGCCATACTAGCCCTTATAGGTCTCATGGAGACCTATTCACCCATTTATCACTTCATCAATAAAAACAAGAACACAAGACCACTTTAAAATAAATGTGTCTACTCCTTATTTCCCCTTTTACATCCTCAAATGATCACAGTCATTTTTGCTCACTTCTATGTATGATCAATCTGCTCAAACACTAACATGGTGCACAGGAACATCATGAACAAACACAAAGTCAAATTATAATCATTTGTTAATATAAAACATCAATTTTTAAAACTTCCAAAGACCATAAAAATAATCCACAAGGAATACACAATACGTTCCAATAACTAGTACATCATAAAACATCCAAACATCATCAAAACAAGCATAAATATCCTTCTCAAGTTACTTGTAGAACACAATCAAATTTGGATCTCAATATCTTTGAGTGTACATATATTCAAACATTATAAATAGGTTCATTATATTATCCATGGAGTTCTATTCAACTTTTATTTTTATATCACCTTTGAATTTGTCCTGGATCAAAAGTTATGGATAAAATATAGAGCACTAGTTTTTCCCTTTGCAAAATTTAAATATTCAAATGCCAACGGTCACAGTTAAACCTCAAACACCATTAGATCATCTCATATCCTCAATAATTAGATAAATCACACACCATAAATCTTATTTTAAGGATATCATTCTTTAATTATGTTAAACTTTGAATGGGTTGACCACTTTGACTCCACTCACGACATTGATCTCAATTGCATGATTAAATGTGAACTGTTAGATCATTATCCTTTACCTTTAATCAAAATTGAACCTAAAATAAATTTTCCTCATCTTTATCAATATGCACCATTATATTAATTTATATGATCACCCAAAAACCATTGTATCTTTATTTGGTCCTAAACTTTATCTCTTATAAAATTGACTAAGTATGGGAACCATTGCAATCAACTTAGAAGGCAAACTTTGGACCTCAACAACTTTTATTGTGATTATATTAATGATATAAAATTTGTAAAATATAATATCCTAACTTATTTTAATCCAAAAATATATCAATATACTCCTGGAACCTTTACATGTGCAAGATATAATGTTATTAATCTACTCAATCAGATTTTTCTATCACAAAGCTAACAATGCCTAGACTACTTGGAAGGCCAACTTTACACATGCATATATTTTTATGTGTTTCATTAAATGATCTTAAACTTATCACATATAAAATATGCATAAAAATAAAAAACCCATATGATCAAATAATTTTAAAACTACCACATGTGTGAAATATGACTACATCAAAATGCCTACTCAACTTTTCTTACCACATGCAAATTTAGATAAGTATGGGAAAACATTATCAAACTACCTAGGAGCCCAAATTTTAACTTGAATATATTTTTTCATTCTTAGTTTCATGAATTAATATTTATCACATGATATCTTTCATACGTGTAAGATATGATGTCACCAAACTACTTACTCATATCTGTTTGAACATAGAAAACACTATCAAAATACCTGGAAGCCCAAATTTGCACTCACATATCTTTGGTTTGAATTAATTAAATTATTTTAGACTTAGACCATAATAAATTTGGAATAATTTTATCACAACCATATCACCAACTCCCCCTGACTCATCCACATGTGGTAATTGTGATGTCATCAAATTGCCTACTCAGATATTCAGCCATTGGACCCAAAATATCTAGATGAAAACTATGGACTACATGATGAATTACACTTATGCACACAAACACTCAATTCATATTTGACCTCTGATAATAACTCTTGAAAAAAAAATACTTTAGACTCATCCCTAATCATCTCTAAATAGTAAGACTTTGAAGATCAACCAAGCCTACTTCAAACATCCTAGGATAAACACATTGCACACTTTGTCGTGGTTATTTTAGAATATAAAGTCACTTCATCCACTCACTTGGAAAATTATATGACATCACTAATAAATCTTCAAAAATTTCCCTCTTTTTCATTGATGTCAACAACCATCATATAGCAATATACATCTCACCTTTCTTCTCTTTCTTCAAGCACTCCATAATAGAAACTTTCTCCCCCTTTGACACAATGACAAAGTGGGCACCAAATAATCTTGAGGACATAAAAATACTACCAATAGGAGAATACCATATTATAAAGATATTAAAAACTCCCCCTTACCTTGAGCTTACCTCTTCTTGCCTTGATAACATCCTTCTTGCTACATGCTAACATTCCTCTCCAACCAATGAATAAAGAACACACAAAACATTGAAATCTAATATAACTCACCAATAAACATATAAAAGGTACACCCATAATATTTTTGAGAAATTTCACCTCTTAATCATCTTTATATCTCTGCACACCATGACGAACCACCATACAAGCTTACTAGCCTTCTATCTCAAGTTATCACAAGGACCACCAATAGAACTCCATGCCACTCACCAAATAGGAAACATGATCTAATAAAACCTAAGAAACCTCCTTGAAACATAAATACCTTTCTCTTTTGGATAAATTGAGAAAAAAACACTCTTCACACTAGGCATGTTTAGTCTCCTTGTAACCCTACCTGGAACTTGTAAAGCCCATAAATTTTTGTACGCACAACTTCAAGATCTGAAACTTCATATATAGAGCACTCTTATATGCTCTCTCAAGCACACCAACTTTAATCACCTATATCATCTTCTACATCATACTTCCTTCACAAACATACTATCTAATTAAGCCTCCAAATTGATAAAAACTTGAATAAATTGAAATCCACAAGCCTTCATATCTATATGGAGCTTTATTTGACAAGCCATTTGTCCCATTCAACCTATTTAGAAGCCTCAAATATTAATTCATAATGAAAACCACTTTTCTAGTAAAGCTTAAAACCCTAGAATCTCAAAACAAACAAGGCCAACAAACCTCCTTCTAGTCAACATCCTCCTCTAAAATTTCTTGCACACCTAAAGACAACCATCACACACTTATAAAAAAATTGAGCCTCCATATCTTTGGGAACTTTGACTTCTTATAACCCATTTTAGGCCTACGTGCCCTTAAGCCAAAACTAAGAAAATTGAGAGCACTCAAAAATCTTAAATTGGCATAAATAGGATCATCAAGATATAAATATACCTAGAACACATCACAAATAAGTATACATACCTTTTTTAGCATCAAAATCTTCTTGACATTGCATCAATATAATTAAACCACCTGGAAACACCCATTCTAACCCTATACTATAGCTCCTTCAAAAATCCCTATAACAAGATCATGAACTTGTTGATCCCCCTTAACCAATGACTTTCTCTGATTGGCATTATGATCTTGATCACACAAACTTGATTATCCACAAGAAATATGTCTCCTAAGAAGTATAGGTAGAGACACCCTACTTTATAATGTCCTAGAACAATGTGAAACCAGGAGTTTCCCACAACTCCTCATATTCATTATCCTCCTTGATCATTTGATACTTATAGTTCTTCTTATTCTTCTTAGGCTTAAGAGAATAAACATGCTCATCCATTACAATATTCTCCTTTTATTCTAGGACTGAATTTATAATACATAAAGACAACATAGATTCATGACATACTTTTTCATCTAAATAATCCATCTTGTAGTTAGAAACCTCATCACTAGGCACTGATAATTAATGTTCTTTGCATGATACATGCTCAACAATATTAGGATGTTCACTTGGATCCATACATACCTCAGAACTAGCTTCAACTAGCACCTTGGTCTTCTCTTTGAGCTTGGTCTCTTTATTCATAACATGAGCAAAAAATTAAAGCCCTTAGCACTCTTCAACTTTTAAAGCATTCTCCATGGCATTTGGTTATTTGATCTAATTTATCTTCAGTCTGTCAGTACCTTCATTCTTTGTTTGATGACTTGTCTTCAAATTTAGACTGTTCTTGTTCACATTAGTCTTCATCTTATCTTAAGTTACATTCTCTAGTTCTTCTTTGTATCCAATACAAGTTTTATCACTTACATGTTTTTGATCATTAAAAATATTGTCTAGATCACTTGAGCTCCTTTCAAATCTCACAAATGACTTTAACTTACTAGATGTCTTCTCTAACTTAGATTTCAATGACTCATTTTTAATTGCATATTGTTGACCAAATTTGACTTTTTAGTCAAAATGGGGAACCTATAGGTAAAAACATGACTTTATATCTCTATAGGAGGTGTAATATAAGTGTCATGGGGTGCATTATAGTTCAATTTACTTCAATTAATGTTGTATTGTCTTTGGTCAATTAGTTTTTATGTTCATTTATCATTTTAGGTCATTTTAAGGGTTAAAAAGGTGCATTTAATGCTTTATATAGGTTTATTTTGAATTTTGAAGGTTAAAAAATATAATTTCATTCCCCATGTGTCCACTTAATTCTTAATAAACTTGACATAACTAAAATATGGTAGGTTATGCAGAAGAAAGGGTAGTTTTCTTGAATGAAAAGAGGAGTTTGGCACTTGTACAACCTTCTTGGGAAGTATGACACATGTAAAATTGTTAGATAGTGACTCTTTAGCTTCCTCAATATTATTTCCATGTTTGGTTTTATTTTTAAATTTTATTTCTTGCTCAAAATTGTTTCTCCTTTTTTACCCTTCTTGGCAAACAAAAGTGACTTGCAGGTTTTTGCTTGGTACGAACATCTCAAGAACTTTTAGGACAAATTAATTTGGGAAGTTTTTATATACTGAAATAAATTCATTTATATATAATAATTTTTAATAATTTTGTCTTGTGCTTCATGAACCATCCTCATGAATTTAATTATGTAAATTTATTGATTATTTCATGCACCCTATAGGTTTTGCCTTGTTTTGGTGGACTCTGTACAATCAAATTGGTTATGATAATTCCATATGAGTTTTAATTCATCTTCATCTACTCTCCATGTTATTTTTCATGTTTCATGATTTTTTAATAATCAATTTTTTCTTAGGTTGTAAGAAGATGCACTATGCTGGTTACAGATAGTTTTTCACCATGTCTAAGATTTTCACACGTGTTCATGGTTTTAGGGGGTGGTTTTAGTGTATTTTATATATTTTAAATGTTATATTTAACCCCTATTCACCTTTCATATTCATTATTCAAGGAAATTCTCATGGTTTGAAAACTCACATGTCACACAAATAACCATTGCATCATGGCTTACCCTATAGGTCTTGGTTGCAATTGATTTTCATGTTGGAGAAGATGTATTCTATCTTTTTTCAATATGTTTTGATGGGTATCATTAATTTTAAGGTTTATTTTGAGTTTATATACCAATAATTCCCTTTTCCCATCTTTATTTCTCCATTTTAGACACTCACTGCCCATACATACAGTGAATACATATATATAAGAACAATGATGATGTCATCAAAGCGTTAGTGTGGGTTTCAATATTTTTAGAGGTGAAAGGATCATTAGAAGGTTTTGTGAGAGACCTTGTACCTATAGATGCTTATGACTATGCATATGGTTCATTCCATGACCACTATCCAAGAAAAAATTTCCTATATATTGAGAATCACTACCTAAAAGTGGCCTGAGCAGAGAGTTTAGAAGTCATATGGAGAGTTTGAAACATATGATGAACCTTATTCATTGTCTTGATATATTAAAAGAGCATGGAATACTAGTTTTTAAGGTTAGATTGTAAAATAAGGAATGAAGGTCACCTCCAAAGAAATGAGATAACTGTGTTAGAGATTAAATCCCTAAAGGTACAAAACAAAGAGCCATCACCTTTTTGTGGATAACATATAATAGTGTCATATTGACCTTTGATCATTTATATTTCACTAGTATTATATCTATATCATATAATAATGACTTTCCAAGGTGTAGAGGGTAGTCAGGTAATGGATATTGGTTATTATGAGACTCAAATTTGTCAACGTATATACTAATTCCAAATAATGGTATCTACAGATTTTGAAGGCATAAGTGACCTTAGCACTAGAGGATAAAAAAAAGTTTATTTAATGTTTTGAATGACTTTGATAGGTGAAGTACAAGAAAAGGAACATATAAGTCACCCAAAATAATAATTTATACTATGTTTTAAGTCTCAAGCACACCTATAGGTGGCCTTTCACAAGGGAAGATCACCTACAACCAATTATAAGGTCTCAATCTATGGTGTGTTTTAAGTAAGGTAACCTAAAAGAATATAAACATGTGTTAGAACACACTACTTCTTTAAGACTTCATATGCTTCTTATATATAATTTGACACAAGTTCCAATATTTAAGGCCACCTATAATCTATACACTATGGAAATACACATCTATAGTAGGGTATAACAAATAGTGACCTAAACATGATGTTTTGATGGTGTTTGAATACATTCAATGGAAATACCAACATGAAAAATTTATTTGTGATTTGAAGGAGTTTAATGACCTCTTAATATAAACATGTGTTAGAAAACACTCCTTATTTAAGACTTCATATGCTTCTTATAGATCATTTGACACAAGTTCCAATATTTAAGGCCACCTATAATCTATACACTGTGAAAACACACATCTACAATAGGGTATAGCAAATAGTGACCTAAACATGATGTTTTGATGATGTTTGAATAAATTAAATGGAAATAACAACATGAAAAATTTAATTGTGATTTCAATGATTTTAATGGAGTCTTTTAAGCACTATAACCCAAACCTCTTGAAACCCTATAAACACGTATAGCCATTATAGGTGGCTGTTACAAATAGTAAGTAGGGTTTTTTTTAATAAAGTCATGATCTAAGATAAGAAAGGTGAACATGGGACAAAAATATTATAAGTTACCATGGAGGAATTAATTAAATGGTTATGCCATGATACAAAGCTAAATTCAAGATAGGAGCACCTACAAGAACCCTAAACAAATAGGGTACAATCAAGGTTAAGAATCTCAGACTTGTAAATCTAAGAGTATAGAGGGTGTTTGATAGGTCAAGGTGTTTAAGGGAGATTGGATACACTCTAATTTTAGTAATACATCATACATATACTTATTTAAATAGATATGGATAAAAGGAGGGGCTCAAAAAGATCCAAACCATAGTCAAATTGGGAGAAGCATGTGCATAGTATACTCTTAATAGTATGCCTTTGAAATATAAGGATTTTAAAGATAAAATGGATAGACAATGGGTTGAAACATTTTATATATTACCTTTATAAATTTAAGGATCCTATAAAATTATTTTCTTTTTTAGACAAATAGGGGAAGTACCCTTTATTTCATCTCAGACAGGGGGTACTTCTCCTCATGCAAGACTGGTAGGTTTTGGTGAGTGGGGTGTAAAGAATGATCTAGAAGATAGGAGGAAATTTTTTGAATTTTTGATAAGTTTTAAATTAGCTAAAAAAATATTATTAACATATCATTAAATGATGAAACTAAGCAAGAGGATTTGGGTTGCTAATTTTGTAAGTAGGCCTAAATGTAGGGTTTTGGCCTAGGGCCCAAATAATAGGTCATCCTCATTTTAAACTATTGGAGAGATTTATAGACCATTTTAATATGTGTATGAAATTATTATATGTATGTTTGAGATAATATTAATCAAATAAATCCATCATAAGTCATGTTGAGCTCAAGAGTGCAAGTAAGCCTACTAGGCAAGGATTAGGCCTAATGCCAAAAAAGGAGGTCATTCATACTTGTAGACATATACATTATTTGAAACATATTTTAACACATTAATGAGGTCGATAAATGTGTGTACAATTTTTTACCCTATAATAAAATCCCTAATAAAGCTATTTTTGCATCAAAACCTAGTCAGACCTATAGGAAAGTGAAGGAGAAGCTCGATAGGAGAAGTTTCAAAACTCACACCTTTCTTGATGATTTTCATGGGAACAAAGGAATTTTATGGATTTTATTAATGGTATTTAAGGACATATTTGTGTAATTTTTTTTCAATTTGGACATCTAGTTTTTATGAACAAACCTTAAGAGGTTAGACAGGCTTTAAACCCTATAAAACCCTTCCTAGTGACCTGATTGGAGAAATGAAGATGGAGATGAATTATAATGGAACATTTTTCTCATATAAAAAAATATATAGGACTCACTCAATCTCCCTCACATTCTAACTAGTTGTACAGACTTATATGGATGGGGTGAGAAATAGGCTACTTTTGACCATTTTTTGTATTATGTAGGCTACATGAAGAGTTTGAAGATTAAATAAAGTCTGGGAAGAATATATATACTTTTTTTAACTCATTATTTTCATTTAATTCCTTTAATAAACTTCTATATTTCTAAACCAGGTGCTTCAACTCAGCTAATCAAAACTAGCCTAGTAGACAAGCTAGGGAAAAGTGTGAAAACTTCAAGTGAATGGCTTTTTAATGTGCCCCTGATGCTTCTAATGACATTAATAGTCTTGAAACATGTCATTAACTTAATTTTATTTATTTTCATGGAAAATTTATGCCTTTTTGGAATCCAAGTGTACAGGGTACATGGAAGAGTAATTTTCTAGATAATAGATTATGATTACTCCTTTTTAGTTGATTCTAAATGGCCAAGCCTTAAAAAAATTTCATGGAGAGGAATGTTTGATTTCCTTAAACTTAATTCCAATCATCATACCTAGTACCAATCATTTATAGGGTGTTAAAATAGAGCTAATCATGTAGGTTGTTTTTTTGAGCCAGAATGAAGAGTTTCTTGCCACCTTTCATGAAGTTTATGTCTTGGATTGACACTTGTAACTCCTAACCTTGTATGTTTCATCAAAAATAATATTATCATACACAAATAACTTATTTTACCATCTTTAAAAGTGTCCTTGTGACCCTTGGACTTCTCTCTTCTCTTCTCTCTCTCAAGTTCTATAAGAACTAGCCATTTTGGCCATTGTATTATATGCTCCACTTGAGTATGTCAAATCCCTACTCAAATGTATAACTTTTGATCAATAATGATACTTATTTTTACCTCTTACATGAATATTCTTAGTGTGTTCATTTGGAATGTTTAATTCTACATAAGTGAAGATTATGGATTCCTTAACATGTTATTTCATTTTATCATCTGTTTGCAGTTGGAAAGATTTTTTTATAGGGCATATGAAGTGTTCTATGAGATTTCAAGGATTTAGTGAGTTATTATTTCCATTATTTCCCTCATAGGCCTCTTTTTGGTCCTCCTAGCTTTACACATTCATCCATAACCTCACAATGTAACATTGATGTGAGAATATGAAGATTGAAGAAGTGTATGTTTAGTTTGTCCTTTGATTTCAAGTGTAACATGCATATGGTTGTATTTCATCATGTTATTTTTTTTATCACCTCCCTTAGGTTAGTTTTCTTTTAGTTATCCTTCTCCCTTTTCCCCCCAATTTTAGTTGTAGTTGTAATCCAAAGTGGTACATCATTGGAGCTAGCCCTATCTAGATATTCAACTCATTCGTTAGGCTACCCACAAGCTTAGAGGTGATTTTATTGTGAAACTTGGATGAGAAGAGATTTTTCATATCCTCAAAGGTTTAAAATACAAGTTAAAATAGTTTTTGGCATGCCCTATGGGGCTCTTGTTCTAAAAAGTTGAGATATTTTTGGTGTTGTCTCTCAATAATTAGCCTTTATAGGCATCTATCAAAGCATCAATGGAAACTCCAAAGATACATCATCTGGTCAAGAATATTACATTATCCTCTTAATATTTTTATAAACTTATTTCTTTTATTTCTTTCTTTTAATGAAGTTTCATGACTGACTTTGGTGTTGAGTTTTGTTCTCTACAAGTTATTGAGACATTACAAGCTTGTGCCATTCCCTATAAATATGGATAAGTCCTTGGTCAATATTTTCATGATCCTTACCAGCCTCATTATGAATTTCATCAACCCTGATATGATCCTTTTCATCTCATTCATGAATTATATTATTCTTATACTAGCCTCTTCAATGGTTTGATCCTCTTAGTCAACCTAGTCACTTCTCAAGCCAAACCATTTCCACCTTCAAGAAGACACTATTGGGATATGAGAGGTACATGGTGGATCTTAACACACAAAGAGGATGTGGTATATAGGTTCATAATCATTTCATTCATAAGGTGATATAATCATTAGAGTTTTTCAAAAGAGAGTGGGTACCTATTGAGAGATTTAATTGGCAAATGCTCCTAATTGAGATGCTTGACATGAGTGGTCTAATTTCTTACTTAGAGGATAGGCTCAGATTTCATGAAAGGAAACTTCACCATACCTATCATCCTTCATATCCACTTCCCTAATTTTCCTACTAGACATACATGACCCCTACTCATGATCCAAATCAAGCCTATCAAAGTCATCCTTTTCCCAATCAATTGGAGGAGAGAATTGAAAAGAGAAACCTTATGTTTGAAGCTAATATTGATAGGCAGATTGAATTGGAAAATATGAATATATAGATGTCCATTTTGTTATAAAAGTAATTGGATTGCAATCCCTCATTATCCTCTCACAATTCATCCCCATCACCTAAAAAAGAGACTCATAATCCTAATGTCTTAAGCTGTAACAAGATAGTGGAGTCATGGTGAAACAAAGAGGAGAAAAGTCTTGAAAAAGAGTGTGAACTTGAGAATACTCTTGATCCTATAAAGAATCCACATACCATTCCTCAATAAAAATCTTCTAATCCTAAAATCCTAAGCTGAAGTAAGATAGTGGAGTCATGGGGAAAGAAACAAGATAGAGGCATTGTTAAGGAGTGTGAAGTTGAGAATGGAGTTGGTCCTTTGGAAGTCTCTTTTACCCTTCCTCATGAAGATTCTTGTATTTCATGTCAACCCTCATGTATTCTTCATACTCATGATGATTCCTATGAGCTTCAAAAAATTCTTTTTTGAGAAAACCTAGCCAAACAAATTGAAGAGTCAGAGTCAAGGATGAAGTTACTAAGCCAAGGTGTGATGGAAGGTTTAGGCGCCAAAGAAGATTCTATGCTTAAACACACCCCATATAACCTATTTTAAGAGATTTCCCAAGTTTAATCATATATGAATGAAGTGAATTTTAAGTGGAAGGAATAAAATCAAGTTATTTTAGCCCAAGGTTTGTCTCCCTTTCCTTAAGAGATCCCAAAATAATTCCCAACTTTGCATTCTCAATCTGATTTTGAGCCCTATTTTCCACCTCCACCAACTAGTTCATTTTATCCTCATCCTATCACCCTTTACCTTGATGGACCTATGGTGTGGGAAATTTTAGAAGAGCAATTAGTTGAGGAAAATTTAGAATTCTTACTTGAATAAAGTGCAACTCCTTAGCAGCCTTATTGGGCTAGGTCACTAGATTTGAAGATGCTTATTCTTGGCATCACTAAAAAGGAGAATGAAGATATTATAGCCATTGAAAAACAAGATCATATTTTGATAGCTTAGGTGTAATTTTAAAACCCTCAAGATTTCCTAAGTAATGAAGAAGAGGTGATTTATTATGTTGAATCTCCTTGTTTGGTTGATGATGAAGCATACACTCCTTATGTTGAAGAAGAAATATTGGAAGAGGTCCTTTTGGAATATAAAGAAGAATTTTAAAGAGTATCTCTTGTTTTTCCCCTTCATTATGTTGATAAAATTGAAAATGATGACTTAAGGTAGATATTTGAGGACATTTTCAAAGAGTTTGAATCTCTCAAGGGGTTTACAACTCCTTTAGAGTTGGTTACAAGTGATGGGAAGAAAGATGACATTGTTCAAGATGTCATAGATGAGCAAGATGAAATTTTCCAACATGTCATAGGTGAGCAAGAAAAAAATCCACATCAGCCCTTGGAGGTCAAGACAAACCTTTAGTCTTCTCAATCTTTCAACGAATAAGAAATCATTCCTTTTAAGACTATGCCTACAAAGAAGATGAAAGTTGATCATAAGAAAGAGGGTGGGTATAAACATGAAGTATGTGTATAAGGTCAAGATGAATATGTATACATTTTATACCTATTTAAGGATAATCTACTTGAGAACAAGTCAAGTTAAGTGCCAAGTAATAGGTCTGGTCCATCAAGTGTTTAATCTAAAGAGAAACGTGCTTGGTACCCTCACTCATCTCATGCAAAAGGAGACTCAAGAAAATTTCCCTTTGATCCTAGAAAGGGAGGTATGACATACTTTTAGTTGTGCATAATATTTATTTTTAGATTCCCCTAAATGCTTTGAGCACATGTGTGTGTGTGTGTTTGCTTTCTTTGTTGTGTGTGTCCTTTGCTTTATGTGTTTGAAGTAGTCATTAGTTATCTTTTCTTATTAAAACTTAAAGTTAATGGTCAAAGGTATCCTTATTTTCCTTATACTTTAGATGACTCCTAATCCCAATGGACTGATAAGGCTACTGGTCTAGTTAGAATAGCAGGCATACTACCCTTATGAGTCACTAATTTGTTGACCAAATTTGAATTTTTAATCAAATTGGGGCACCTATAGGTAAAATCATGAATTTATAGGTCTATAATGGGTATAATATGAGTTTCATGGGGTGTATTATATTTCAATTGATGTTAATTAATGTTATATTGGGTTTGGTCAATTAGTTTTTATGTCTATTTATCATTTTGGGTCATTTTAGGGGTCAAAAAGGTGCATTTTATTTTTTGTATAGGTTTATTGGGAAATTTGAAGGTTAAAAAATATTAT